>JAODPA010010101.1:0-13611 GCA_025585075.1 Nepenthes mirabilis | reverse complement strand
AATTCCCTCACTTCTCCTTATCGATTCTTCCTCTGCGTTTCATCTCACTTCCGTCTCATCTCTCTCTATCTCGATTATTCTAGCCTTCTTGTCTCAGGCTCTCTTGCTCTCTCCGTCTCTCTCTTTCCCTTCCGTTTCCCTCCTTTTCCGTTGCTCTTCCTCGAAGTGACGCCGATACTCAATCGTCATCGTCTGTTTCCTTTTCCTCATTCATTCAATCGACCGGTGATTCCGTTTGTCTTCATTTAATCAGTAGCCCGTTTCTGTGGGTTATAAATAGAGGCGTGCGGTAGTAGTGTAGGTTGCTCGAGCCTCTGCAGACAAAGCCTCCTGTGACAGAGTCGTCGTCGTCCGGAGTCGTGGTCGCCGTTGTCATTCTGAGTCCAGAGGTGTGCCGCTGACGTTCGCCGTTAGTTTCCGTTGCCGTCGTCAGTTGATGCTGCTGTGGCCGCAAACCCTAGCCATCACTCCAGGCAAGTAAAATTTCTAATTTTTGTTATTAAATCCTTCCTTTCTTCTCATTGATACTAATCTTCTTTCTATTGTGCCGTAATTTATGGAAATTGGCGGTATTTCTGTGAGGTGAAAATGGGCAAAATAAGAGCATTCGCTCTCTGTTCGGCCGTATTAGGAAGTGAAACAGTGAAAATTTTGTTGGGCTTTAGCTCCGTAAATGGGTATTGTTGGTGGGTATAATCACGCGTAGATATACGGATGTAATATGCATGGGTTGAATAAACAATAAATTAAATAAATATAAATAAATAAGAACTCATTAATTATATAAGTAAATACATATACATATCAGTGCACGGTGTGTGGGTGTGCGTATANTTATTGGGATTGCGTTCCTAGGGTTATGATATTGTATATATTTATTATTTTTAGAAAATTTATTATAAAAATTATGATTATTATATTTTATTTAGTGGTGCATTATGAGGTTATTTATAATTTTGGATTTTCACATGGTTATTTAGGATCAAGTTGGGTGACTTGGCTCGGTGCTTCACAAATATCTAGTGTCGACATTTACAAATTTGAATGATACCCTCTTTTGTTCTACTAAATTCAAAGTATTATCACTCCCCTTTGACTTCTTCTCCATGCTAGTGTTGCTTCCCTTTGCACTTCTTATTGGCTTTTATTTGGGTACCTTGACCAAGTCTCCTAATGGTCACCTCGCACTGGCAATTTTCTAATGGCGGGATTCTTTGCCCCTCTGGAGATTGTCATCTAATGTCCTTGGCCAATTTTCCTTCCGTGGGTATTTCACATCAATATTTACAAGTTTGGACAATACCCTTTTTCATTCTATTGAATTTGAAGTATTGTCATTTTCCTTTGGCTTCTTCTCTATGCAGGTGCTGCGGCTCTACTTCTCCTAGAATTTTTCTTTCCATTGCATTGACCAAATCTTCTATTGGCTACCACAACATTGCCATCTATAATCAAGGCCTTTATCAAGTACAACTTGATCACTTGCATTCATTTATCACAACTGAGACACTTTTGGTGAATTTTCATTTGTTTTATAAAATGTTATGCAAAAGCTTTTCTTGTCAAGTTTTTTTATTAAAATCAAATTCAATAGGATATCCAGTGTATGTCCTATGTCCCTCAACATGAACTTCGTTTCATTGTTTGTCCGTAAACTTACTTTTTAATGTCCACTACCCTCGATGAGCTATTATTTTTGTTTTCAATATCTCGTTGTTCCCATGCGCATGGAAAATAAAGAGGAAATTTCTTGATGTCGTATGGTATGCGAAACTGTTATCCATCGCCAAAGTCATCTTGTGACTTGTGAAGCTATTTGTTAGGATCACTCATCTCTGGACACTTGCTACCGCCCTCCTTCTACTTTTTCTTGAAATAATCCCTATTAATGTAATCTTTTTTGTCATAATAAATGCTCTCTATTCATATTACTACTTTTGCCATAATGAAAGCACTCAATATCCTTGAATTTAGACCAACTATTGCTCTTATTTGACTTGTCTTATCAGTCTTTCAATCTTCTATGTACCTGACTGTTACTTGACACTAAGACACTTGACTTCATGAAAATCTCATCACTGCCCTTATATTTAGACTCGTTTATAAGTAACGAAGTAATAACCTTATCAATACTTAATATATCTTTCTAAATAATAGCATCATGATAATATTAGAGTCCTTAATTTTAACTCATTTCAACCCTTTTACAAATTGCAAATTAAAGATACACATGAATATATAATACACGTATAATATATTTGGATCTAGTTATATTTAACTATCAAAAAGATATAAATCAGAAGAACAATAAATAATAATAGGCAAGACGAAATTTTTAGTAACAAAGACAAATCTTAATAATCACAGTTATCAAGTAAAACTCTTCGAACTTCTATTGCCAGTAAAAATAATATACTAAAAAAGTTAATTTATGGATCGTATGGTACAGATATACAAAATTTAACCGACTTACTTCTAATTCGTGACCTCTACCAGAAAATTCTTTAGACTTGCCTTCAACAATGGAACCAGACACCTTTCGTTTTTCTTGTCAATCTTGCTTCACGAGTTATAAAATTTTTGCACACTACTATTTCTAAATTTTCACACCACCAATGTCTTGTCTGAAGGTCAACATGTAAAAAAATGTGTATATAATAAAGTATATTTATTTTATAAGAATGTAATAAGAAAATCATAAAATTGATACTCAACAATTAAGAAAGAGTTTTCTCAAAAAAGAGGCTTTTATAAATTTTTAAAAAGGGATCTTTAGAAGAGATGCTTTGTGCAATATAATCTTAAGAATTGTTGCATAAGTTATAAAAGGTAGGTATATATAGAGAGTGTCTGATATAAGGTCAAAAATATAACAAATAAAAAATACATGCCCTAATGCTTGAGTGCTAATCGAGCTCTCATTAGGCGTGTGTACTTTAAAAAGTACGTTTGTGTATGACTCAAGTGCACCTCAAGTACATGCATTCCGAAAAGAGCGCTCGTGCGTGCATCGAGTATACTTTGAGCGCAGGCATTTTGAAAAGGGCGTTTGTGTGCATCTCAAACACACATTGTGCGTAGACATATTGGAAAAGGCACTTGTGCAGGGATCAAATACAAAGTAGGCATGGATATTAGAAGTTGTGCATTTATGAATATCGAGTGTGAATCTGATGCAAATTTTCATAACATCGAATAATATGCCAACAACCAATTATACTCAATTACAAAATATGCCTAATAAATATAATTGTTCGCGGTCAGCAAATAAGCCAATAACATACAACTGATGCGGTGAAATGAACCATTAAATATCTTGTTAATCATTGGCCACAAAATACCATAAGAGTATAAGAAATAAAATCTCATAACTAAGTATACGTAATGATGGGTTCGGTAAACCCAACCCAAGAAGAAAGTCCACAGATAAAGTAAATGCCCAATGAAATTTAGCCTAAAGAAGGCCTAGCGGCTCAATAACTCTTGCCTGGAAAGCGAGCCCATGGGCAGTGCACAACTTACCCGTTCGTTCTTATCCACGGCGACTATTGAACAGATTGCTCAACAGGTGGTTATTCAACCGCCCCACATCTCTATAAAAAGCCCTTTTATTCTCGCGGAGAAAGGGGGAAAACGGTCGAAAATGACCAGAGAGGAAGAATCCTAAAAATATGGCTAGAGAGGAGAAGAGAGAAAAATGGGCTATATACCCCAATTAGAAGACCATCCATCTCAGAAGTCAATCTAGTAAGAGGACCCCGAAAAGTGGTTCCAGAAAAGAGTTGGGAGAAGAGGATCCAAAAAAAGGCTCTTTCCTGGAGCAACGTGCTCCATTTAGAAGGCTGCACCTAAGAAGTTCAGCCATTCATCTCAAGAGGCCAAGAGAACCTCCCCGGAGTTCATCCTAGTAGGGCTCTCCCTTTAAGAGATCTTCCATTCAAGTGACTGGCCAGAGCATTCTCGTGAGCCTTAGACAGCTATACAATCAACAATAGCTCATCCAAGACACCCCGCTGTGGGCGCATTACTAAGCGTCCCATCTGTTGGGCGCGTTTCTAAGTCGTCCCACCTGTCAGGCCATATCTAAGCCGTCCCTTCGTGGGCATACCTCTAAGCCATCTATTAGTTGGACGTATCCAAACACTCAATCCACCAATATATGTATCTATGCATCCTTCTTGCATCTTTTTATTTTCTTGGAAAGGCATCTAACTTGATCTTTGGAGGGTTTATAGTGGAAGCAATTCCCGTCATTATCTGACATCTTATTTTCAGTTGTATTGCACAGGGTTCAGGTTCGAGATTATAGAGATTAAATTTGCATCAGATTGACCCAATATGAAGAACCGATTCGCGGCTCTCGAATTTATAGGATAACCTGAATTTATGGTACGCAACTAATAAGTTGTACGATAATATTTAATATAAAAAAATCCTTCTTGATTTAATAAAAAATTATAAAATAAATTTTAAATAAATTCATTTTAAAATAGTGATCGGTTATAAAAATAATCACTTTCAAGATCTTTTCACTAAAATTCGATTGAATAATGTTTAAACCCAATCTCCTAACATACATTGCAACCCACAATGAAGGAATTTACCCACAGAATGAACAACTAAAATAAAAATAGTTCTAAAAATAAATTACAGCAATATATTTGAATTTAACGAAAAATAAAATTTAAATTAAACTTTAATTGGATGTTGAAATTCTTCATCCTCTCACTTTTTTTTTTTTAAATTTTCTCTTCGTTCCGTGCCATTATATTAAAAATGATCTCTCTTTTTGCCCTAGAATTGTGCATGGCCTTAGGTAGCAAAGTTAGTATTCAAATGCCAAAAAGCAAAACTGCAGTTTGTGCACAAGCCCCATGTGCGGCACCCATTTTGTTTACTTGCGCACGAGCACCTCCTGACTTTGTACTAGCATCTCCCATTTTGTTTACCTGCGCACAAGCACGTCTCAATCGTGCATGAGCTTTGCCCATTATGTCCATTGGTATTCGAATAAACTTCACGTAAACATACAGTGAGCTCTCCTACACGAACATTTGGTGACACACACAGATATCGCTTGAACTTTGCTTGATATCTCCACTCACGTGAGCCTCGCACAAACATTGCTCATTCTCTAGATTATTCGTCCATTGAACATAAAACTCATAAGAAAGTGATTAAAAATTTAATGTTAAACTCAATTTTAAGCTGATTTAGTTTATGCTGGACCCCTCAATTTCATACGTATGTCTAAGATCATACAACCTGTGGACAAGAAACTGGAGGTGATCATGAAACTGTTAGGGCTGGTTCATTTTTTTATGGTTCTTTGACTAGAAAACTAGGAATTCGTTAAACAATCCTTCTCAGTTTATTGAGATCATGAAATTACCTGGGTTGTCTTATTTTTTCATCATCTTTGACTAGAAAAATTGAATTTGGTTAAACGGTCTTTCTTGGTTTAATTTTCCACCGCACAATGTCAATTAAAAGGATGAAAAAGTGATTCTAATGGTATACTATGGAATCCTCTTTAGTTATAGTTGGTTTGGTTGGAGGTTCATGTTCGAGAGGTTGACTTGGACGAGGACGTTTGGAGAAATCCGGAAACGTGTGTCCTCGGGGGCAGCTGGATGAATTGGACGAGGACTACTCAAAGGTATCATGTCCGAGAGATGGATATGGACGAGGACGCTGGAGCCTAGGCGTTGACTTTCTCTCTCACGTAGGCCTGCTGCAGCGGCGTGTTGCAGGTGGACAGTTGACCCACTCTAATTGGACATCTGGGTGGCTTCAACTTCCAAGGTGGCAGGCCTGCCATTCTGGCACGCAGGAGGCGTGCGACAGCCATGACAGGCCTAAGGGGTTGTAGCCCTGTTACCCTACTGCCAGTAGGGTGGTTGGACGGTCGGCCACGTGGCCCTCCCCTGGTATTATATATAGGCTGGTGCGTGAGATTGAGAAGATAGAGCAAGAGAGAGAGCTTGCAAAAGCTGTGTGAGTGCATGTAAAGGCAAAAGGACTTTGTGAAGGAGAAGAGAGGAGTGCACCACCGGTGAGAGAAGGGAGAAAGAGAAAAATAGAGTGAAGAGAAAAGAGTGTGTTTTTCTCGATTTGCTCAGGAGTGTTTTCCTCTTTAACTTCTTGGGTGTGTAGCGAATACTTCCTCTTGAAAGTTTGTAACCTATTTCACATAGTGGATTTGCTGTTACCTCTACTCCCGTGGTTTTTCCCTTCGGTTCCAGAAGGGTTTCCACGTCAAATCTAGTGTGTTTCTCTTTCCTTGTTGGCCGTCCGTCCGAGTGCTGTCCCTCTGTGTCCGAGTGATTTGTCCCTTCGGTCATTGCGCTGGGGTGAACATTCTATCCGAGCACCCGATTTTCCCAACACTTAGAGCCCAGTTTGGGACGGTGGACGGCGGAAAGGGTAGGACAGGGGAGGGCGGCGTGTACCATCAGCGACTGACATATGGCGGGGTGGGGAAGCCAGGGGAGGGGGAGGGTGGTCCTGCACCATCAGCGACTGATATCTGGGTGTGAGTAGCGATACCTTTGCTTTACCTTTCATTTAATGAATATTAATTAAACGTTGATCGGGCGAGATCTGATCTTCATAAAAAATTTAAAAAACATATAATTAGCTTTTTTTATTTTTATATTTTTTCAAGTATTAAATTTCACCACTTTGATAAATTTAATGGATAAAAGATGAAAAGAAGCACGGATGAAAGGTGGTGGGTAGCATCCCGTCAATTTGGGGGTAGCACATGGTCCTTTTGTGCCTCAATTCACTGCATTTTATTGGGTTTTTTTTTTTTTTTTTTCGATTTTTTTGGATTTTAAATTAAAGTAGAATCTCCATTTCCACTGTCAATGGGGATTTGGGCTTTCTTTTTGATAGGTGATGGAATCTCTTTTCCTCCTTCTACTGATAAAACAATAGAGGACGGCCATGGTACAAGATTATTAATTAATATTAATGTTTAAATCATGAAAATGTTTTCTTTACTTATTTAACCATTTTAAAAGCTCAATATTTTTAAGTTTTATTTTGCACTCTATTATTTTAACATGGATAAAGTCATCTTTCTTTTGGGTGTGATGGGAAGCCATGAACCCACTCTTACCTAACAAAAGTCAAAAGGGCGGCGGGAATCCTGTCTTCTTGTAACACTGCATTTGTAAACCAGGGAAAGAGAACCCTAATACAAGAAGAAAGCATACACACTGCAGCGGCTGCCGGACAGTTTGATGGAAATGAAACAGAGGATGGGAAAAAGACTGGTTCTCTTTCCGTTGCCACTGCAAGGCCATCTGAATCCCATGTTCCAGCTAGCAGACATCCTCCACTCTAAGGGCTTCTTCATCTCCGTCATTCACACCCACTTCAACGCTCCTAACCCCGACAATCACACCAACTTCACATTCCACCCCATCGCCGACGGCTTGCTGGAAACCGAAGCTTCGACGGCTGATGTTATAGGCCTATTCACCGCCCTCAATGCCAAGTGCGTGTCCCCTTTCAGGGATTGCTTGTCTCAGATGCTGTCTGATCAAGGTGAGCCGATAGCTTGTTTGATTACAGATGCTTTTTGGCCCTTCACACAGGCCATTGCTGACGGCCTCAAGCTTCCGAGGATTGTTTTGAGGACTACTAACGTCTCTTCGTTCGTTTGTTTTGCCGCTTTCCCTCTTCTAAGACAAAAGGGTTATCTACCAATTCAAGGTGCGTTGTTTCTGGCTAAGGTGCCTCTGACAAACATGATAGTATTTCTACTAGTTTATTACCTTTGTTGGCGAAGATTTTATATGTAACAATGAACGCCAGTTTTAAACTTCCATAGAAATCAAAAGCTGGGTAGATAGAGATCCACCATCATGCTCTAGGCTGCACTTAGTTAATGCTCCGTGGCTTAGCCGAACTGGCTTGGATGAGCCGAAGGACCGGCAAACCGTTAGGTGGCGTGGGAAGGAGAGTCGTGCCTGCAAGTCAACCATGGCAGCCAATTTAGTGGTTGCTGCAGTCCACGGAGCAATACAATTTGAACCATACAATATCTATTGACAAATAACATTTGTATGGTTGTAAGCTCTCCGGATCTTAAATATGAGAAATATTTTGGAATATTTTTAAACTATATTTTCTTATTTTTGATGACGGAATATCTATCTATCTATATATTTTTATATTAGTCTACAAATTATTAAATAGATAAAATATAAAGTTATTAAAAATATCTATGTTGCGTTCGGGTTCCACGGGGTCTCGAGGACGTCCACTATATGGGTTGGAGATTTTACAGAGTACAGTTGTGAGGGTTATTCCCTTCTCTATCTCTCGTTTTGTGTTTATCTCCTAAGGAAACTATGCTCTCTGGGAGCTTTCTTCCACGTCTTTGAGGAGCTGGGCGTGGAGAAGGAAAGGGTTTGCTGGAAGCTTGGGAAGTCGGGGTGACTGGGAAGCTTCTCTTTTTCGTCTCTGTTTTTGCGTATTCCCCTCTCTCTCTGCCTCTTCCTCCTCCTCTGTAAAGAGGCTTTGTTGTGTATTTATAGTGGAAGCCGGGTCGTTGGGGAGTGGACACGTGCCGTCCATCCAACGGTTGAGGTGCTTGGACCACTGGCTTCCCTTAGTTCTGCTGACGTGCGGGAAGGGCATGCGGACGGCGCCGCTGCAGCCTTTGCGTGTGTCAGGTGTGCAGGATTTGGATATCTTCCTCGATTTGACTAGGCATGCTCTGTGGATGCGGCGACTGGCAGTAGGCATAGGCTTTCTTGGAAACCGTCGAAATAGGCCAGTTGGCATTCCAGGTCATGGACGGGCGGTTCTCGGACGGCTGCGAGTTCCTTTGCAAGCTCGCGGTCTTGAGAGGAGTGAACAGCCTCTTGCGAAGTCCTCGGGAAAGTCTGAGAGATTCTTCTTGACTTTTTGGCCGCTCGGGTGGTAAAGAGTCTCCTGGGCTCTCGGCCCTTGGACCATTTGATCTGCTCGCGCGGTTGCCTCTGGGCCTCTTCTATTTGGGCCGTGCTTTTATGGGCCCTGCTTCTGGGTCCCAACAATCTAAAACTACAGCAGCCTATTTGAATATTTCTCCCTGAGGTAGCTGGCTTTTGAAGTGTTGCGTGCACGACATTGTGGAAAGGAGTATACTTATGAAGGCAGTTGCCCTTGCATTCTTTGTTGATCTGTCATCCTTTAAATAAGACATTATTGTTTAAACCCTTGTCATCTTCAGCTGGCGGGCAATATATATATATAATCTTTTCCAGCGTGCTGAGAAAATTCAACCACATACTGTGTTAAGAAAAGCAGATCAACAATAAAAAGATGACAGAGAGACTTAATATAAATCTCCTTTAAGCTAATAAAATAACTTATAAATAGTAAGATTGACTTATCTTTAAATGTCGATTGAGGGTATTTTATTGTAATAATGACTGATAATCTTAGGGAGAAGACAAACAATGTTTATGTTTCTTGACAACCGATTGATTGATTCATTCCAATTTCTTGTCTTTGATCCACCAGTGACCCGTTCTTTGTTTATGTTCTTAAGAGTTCATTTGTTTGTGGGTGGGAAAAAACTTGTTATAAAATATAGTTTTTATATTTTTTAAATGTTTGTCCTGTATCGACAAATATATTTTTATATTTTTTAAAGTTTGATGGATATAGAAAAATAAATTGATCAAAAACATTTTTTAATCAATAAAAAAATTTAAGCATATACTTTTAAAAAATGCTAGTCACAATTTTTCATTGCTAGCCGCCAGCTAGTGCCGCCGTCAGCCCCACAACTAATAGGAAAATCTCAAATTGATATGCATTCGTCAGTGATTGTAAATTTTTTGCTATTAAATTACAGCATAGAAAGGAAAAATCACTGTTAGAAATATTACCACCAGGAATAATCATAAATGATAACTCTCCAATGCAATAAGAATATAATTTTTGTTTTAAATGATATTCAAGGAAAATAAAAACGTGCAAAATTAAAAAGAAAAGAGGAAAAACCTACAATATTCTTTGAATTTTGGGTATCATGTATATGAGATCCAAATTATAGTACGGATTAAAAAAATGAAAGTTTATCCGTCAGGTCTGTAACGGATTCGATCTCTGTATGCCTTTAATCCGAATCCTATACAACACAAAATACGGTCAAAAGATTTGGTGGAACTCACTCCCAATATATCGTTTGATGCTTAAATCAGTATTCTTCTTTGAAGCGAGGAAAAAGAGAGGATGCAAGTTCAAGCGTCCATAAAAATATTTTCTAGTCGGGGGTTTATGCTTTTTTAGAAGCGTCTTAATTTGAATATCGACCTATTTTCCTGTTAAAAGGGAGGGAATTTTATAAAGGATAGGGGATGGTTGACTTTTTTTGTCAACCGTTCAAGACACCGCCTGATGGATAGGATTTCGCTTGGTGGTTCTAACTAGCGTCTTAGGCCATTACTTCAAGATAAGAAAATGAAACTACTTCGGTCATTTAGTGTCGGTTTCGTTTTCCTTTATTAAACAAACCGCAGGGATAAAACCGTCGGGTGAGTCCGCCGAATTGGGCCATATGGGTTGTCTGATCTTCTATATTTTATTAGCCGAATTTGTGAACGAAATCTTTCTCTTAGACCGCCAGTAACAATACCCATGAAGGTACTTGGATGTGAGTGTTTTCTACTTACGATCATACGCTGATCAATAGTTTTATTTTAAGAAATAAGCCAGATGATTCCGCTATTAATTTTGATAATTTTGCAAATATGTGAGAGTTTGTCATGTTCTTTATTATTCGTCAATATCTGATTTTGTGGAGACCATTTTTCAGCGGTCTCGTTCTTTTCTTCTCTTATTCAGTGTCTTCTGTCTTCCAACAGACACTCGATTGGAAGAACCGGTGGCAGAGCTTCCTCCATTGAAAGTCAAAGATATTCCCAGAGTAAGCACAGCCGATCCGGAAGTGGTTTTCGAATTCGCATGCAGAACGTGCAACGAGGTCACGGCCTCTCACGGCCTCATTTTCAACACATTTGAAGAGCTTGAAGAATCTGCACTTTCCGCAATCCGCCAGGAATTCGGCATCCCCGTCTTTCCAATAGGCCCGTTTCACAAACGCATTCCGCCTTCTTCAAGCAGCCTCTTGCCGCCAGACGAAAGCTGCATTTCGTGGCTGAACACCCAGTCACCTAACTCCGTTTTGTATGTCAGCTTTGGAAGCATTGCGGCCATTAGCGAGGCCGAGTTCCAGGAGATCGCACGGGGTCTAGCCAACAGCATGCAGCCCTTCTTGTGGGTGATCCGGCCTGGGTTGGTTCGGGGCTCAAGCTCCGGTTCGGGTGCAACCCAGCCGTTGCCGGACGAGCTCTCTGAAATGGTGGCCGGGCGAGCCCACATTGTTGGGTGGGCCCCGCAGCTGGAGGTGCTTGCCCATCCCGCGACCGGGGGATTTTGGACTCACGGTGGATGGAACTCGACTTTGGAAAGCGTATGCGAAGGGGTTCCTATGATCTGCCTCCCTAAGTTCGCCGATCAAATGGCTAACGCAAGGTATGTGAGCGACGTTTGGAAAGTCGGGATACAATTGGAGAACGGCGTAGATAGAGAAAACGTTGAAAAAGCGGTTAGAAGACTAATGGTGGAGAAAGAAGGCGAAGAGATGAGGGAAAGAATAGCATGTTTAAAAGAGAAGGCGACTCTTTGCCTTGCGGAAGGTGGATCTTCACACAAATATTTGGAGAATTTAGCAAGCCATATGTTATCAGTTTGATTAACATCTTTGGTCTCACGCCAAAGACTCTAATAATCTCATTTTGAAGCGAGAGGTTTGGAATATAGTCATTTCTGAGTAGTGGGAATTTGAGAGTTTGTTGTTGCTGTTGCCTTCCAAATTATTTTGTTAGACCTCGACTGTTGCTTTTAAACTCTCTCAAATTATCAATATTGACGTGTTTAGATGTTCAGATTGAATGAATAATGGCTTATTTAGCTGCTGAAATAGAGAGATACGAACATAATTTATATGTATGTTTGATAAATCATGTGAATCAATTAGTTCCACCTTAAAATATGGTGGAGTAATTATTTTAAACGTCTAGTGATGATGGTAGAGCGGCTAGCGGCCACTAAATTAATGGGAAATATTTGTTCACTTAAATATTTAAGCGTAAAATACATTACCTCTTTTCTTCTTCCAGTTTAGAAAAAATTATTCTATTTGAATTTTTTTTCTTATTCAATTGTTAGATAAAATTTGGAAAACTAAAAGATTGATTTCCATCAGATTACCGTATTCTTATTAGAATAAATTTTAACCATGGATGAAACATGCTGAACATTAGATTAGGTTCCGAACTTACCAAAATAATTACATGATATCGTATTGATGATGGGCTTTTTATGGATGCTTGAATTATAATATACATAAACGTAAAACATTTAGGAGAACTCTAAAGAGGTTGTGCTGGTACAGTAGTCGGCATTTCTTAGAAGTAGTTGCAGAAAATGTCAACGATGAACCAGTGGTTTTTGTTTTCGTCGTGGGCAATTGCAAAAAACCAAAAAAAAAAAAAAAAAAAATTGGTCAGATTATAGCGGACAGTTCCGGCAAAATTCAGGTCAAATCTCAGGTGATGCCAAGATTTAAGAAGATAAGCTTGAGGTTCATAGAAGATAAGCTTCAAGAGAAGCCCATGAAAGCAACAGAACCATCTCTGAATCCTCCGGCCACTATTTATACCGCACCGAATGAACTCAGAAATATAGAACCTATCCAATGTTTTGGGTTTAATTTGTTGGGACGGATCACTCCTTTATAGATAATCTAATAAATTGGTTCGTCATCAAAAGATTTTCGGAGAGCAAATAATGTAGTACATTTGTTGGAGGGAAAGCCGGATAAGTTTGCTAGTAAACGGAGTTGACCGGCTGAAATTGAAAGCCGATTGAAGCTAAAGGGTGGCGAAAGGCAGATGGTCAAGCTGTTAAGGGCAAAATGCCGGTTAACAGAGTTGATCGGTTAAGAGGCAAACAACCAAGGCAGACGGACGGCCATGGATTCTGGTCAACAGGAATTCACCGGGTGAAAGACGACTAAAGGAGGCAAAGGCGTGAGGGAGTCTTTGTGTAAGGTGACCGGTCAACAAAGTTGACAGGTTGATGGAGTGCGGCTTGAAGAAGCCACAGAAGCTTCAAGGAGGCAAAAGGACGCAGAAGTTCTTTGGTGCCAAAATGGCCGGTCAACTAGAAGGCAAATGGAAGGATGGCGGCCAGCCGAAGGTGCAAGGAATCAAGGTTTGGCCAAAATGGAATGTTTGGCTAAATTGCCAAGTTTGCCATTTTTCCATTTTGACAGGTTGACAAAATGGAAGGTTTGCGAAATGGAATGTTTGTTATTTTGCCAGGATAGCCCATGTTTGCCAGCTCAGAAAATTTTCTGAACATGCATAATCTCAGGAGGATATGCGTAATATCTGGGCACCGTTTGTGGGAAGATGATCTTGATATTGTTGGTAGGGACAGATTTTATCGAGAATAAAATATTCGATGGATCAACAATATATATACGCATATTGTAAACAGTGAAAATGATCCAAGTATGAAAAGAAAGAAGAGGAG
>JAODPA010010090.1:0-13611 GCA_025585075.1 Nepenthes mirabilis | reverse complement strand
TCTTCTCAAATTTTATATGTCACTGTAAATCAATAACTACGTTCCCATCACTCATGGCTGAATATAATCCACAATGTATTAATACTCGTAAATTTGACTAACGACCAACTATATGGCCTAATGGCATATTATTATCTATAGTATATAAATATTGAACTCTATTCAGACAAATAATATTCTCGTTATCCCTCAAGATAAATTAGAATAAGCCACACACTTATTCTTATGATTCAATCAAGATTCATGTTCAAATGGGGTACAAAATACTCAATTTTAACAACATATCAAACACAATATACATCAATATGATATTTAACAATATCTCAGTGCATATTATTCACAAAACTAATCTAATTTCTAAAGTTATAAAAATACATTTTATTTTATTACTAATGAACGAAACTCATGAATTATCAATTTTATGCACACCGTCCCTGTTAATTATATTAGGATTCAATCTAATGCATTCTGGATCCAAATTTGAACAGGTTCTCCTCAAGCAGTCCGTCTGATTTCAGTCTCCGTTCATTGAGTTTTGGGTTCTGCATACCACAACTTCAAATAAGAAGTCAGGTGACGGCGAAATTTAGTCCTACCTAAAATACTTTGATGCTCAAGTCAGTAATTAGCTTTCTGAAATAAGAAGGTGAATGCAATTGATGCAGAAATGGATGCAATAAGTGTGTTTGTAAGTGGGAGTGCACTCGTAGGATGAGTTGCTTTTGTAATTGCTCACGAAGAGCAGTTTCTCCAAGTAATGAGTTCGTTGGGAACTAATAGTAGAGAGAGAGTGAGCGTAGGATGCTCGAGAGAGTAGGAGAGCTTCTGAGAGTTTCATAATTGCTTGAGGGCTTTTGTTGGCAAGAGAAGGCGTGCTCG
Organism: Nepenthes mirabilis; assembly: GCA_025585075.1. NCBI lineage: Eukaryota > Viridiplantae > Streptophyta > Magnoliopsida > Caryophyllales > Nepenthaceae > Nepenthes > Nepenthes mirabilis. The sequence goes on along the minus strand of JAODPA010010090.1, from coordinate 12,732 downwards.
AAAGCGTTAGCTCCTATAGCTTTTTATAGCCATGGTCACGGGATGTCTTCCTTATGCAGAGGGCTTTGATACCCGCGTTCTATTAGGGATCGTTGCCTTTCCTACGTAGGCATGAGCACCTTTCTGGCTGTAACGGTCAAGGAGGCTGATCTCCTTTATTCTATATTTTGTAATTGTTAGAATTTCCAATAGACCGTGCGTAGATAATGGCGCCTTTCTTCCGAGATGCGCTTTGATTCTGGAGGTGACTATTACAATAAAGATTGCCTTCTTTGGAGATGCGAGAAATTAGGGCAGATGACCATTGTAGCTTGAGGATGGACACGTGGACCAATTTAGGTTTGGACTGTGTGCGTCCTGGGTCTCAGCCTGTCTACTGGCCGCTTTTTCGGTCAACAAAAGCGTTGACCTTCCTGGGCTCAATTGGGCTGTCTTGATCTTAGGCCTCTGCTAATTTGCTTGCCTTTCATTTGATCGACGACAATGTTAACCATCAAGGCAGAAATGGGCTGTTGAGGATTTGGGCCGCTCATTCCTTTGTGGGCCAGCTTATTACTAGCGTCCCTATCACTAGCCCCCATGCTGGTGATCTAAGACTCTGACATCTAGCATGTTCACGATGGGACGCTCCTGGTTGGAAAACTTGTCCGAGACAGCTTGATGAGGAAACTAGTAATGGCTTTTAGTCTGCTGATTGCGTTGCCTGCGACTGCTGACAATAAAGTCGAGATCCAAAGAACAAAGTTGTAGGAAGCGTTGACCGGATTTATTGACCGTCCCGACCAGAATCTAAAGAACTGGCTAGAGAGAGCGTTGACCAAATTCGTTGACCATTCTAGTCTGAATCCGGAGAACTTGCTGGAAAGAGCGTTAACCGGATTCGTTGACCATCCTAATATGAATCCGAAGAACTGACTGAAGAGAGCATTGATTGGATTCTTTGACCGTTCTAATACAAACCCAAAGAACTGACTGAAGGGAGCGTTAACGAATTCGTTGATTGTTTTGATGAAAATCCAGAGAACTAAGCAAGAAGAGAAGCGTTGACCAGATTCATTACCTATCTTAGTAAGAATCCGGAGAACTAAGTAGGAAAATGAGTGTTGACCGGATCCGTTAACCATTCTGGTAAGAATCCGAAGAATTGGTGGCGATTGAATCGATGCGCTATCATGTCCCCAGACTGTCAGTCAAAAAAGTTGTAACATGTGAACATGTAGTAAATTTACAATCACGGTAATTAATTTACCAAAAAACCTGATTCGACTGCATCCTCTCCGAAGACGACACATGTTAGCGATGATGGGCGCACCTTTTTGATGCGTTGCCCTTCTCCAACGGCTGTGTTCCTTTATCTAACCTGTGTGTCCGTTCAAATTTTTCATGCTTTCCTTCTGAAAATTTCTAACTCTTTTCTTACTCTTCTTGCTCTCATTTCCATGACTCTTTCCATTCTCAAGATTGCTTTTGTGATTTCTCCTGGTGAGGTGAGAGAGCTATATGTTGAGTTTAACATCCAACAGAAGATTGTGTTCACAATGCCCAGCGAGTATAACAAGGCCTGCTTCCTTCCTAAGGGTCACATTATCGTATACGAGGCCTACCTAAGGAGTGGGTTATGTCTCTCTGTACCAGAGGAGTTGCTTGCCATCTTTATAGCGCTCAGAGTTCCTATCGCACGGCTCCATGCCAATGTCGTGCGGTATCTCTACTCCCTATGCATCTTCTTCCGTCACCATTCATGGATGATGATGGTAGAGGCAGTTAGGATGATATTTCGATTCACCCAGAGTGGGGACTGGATCTCCTTGTCCTACAGATATCTACACATCAGCGATGCCATCTATAATTCCTTGAAGAACTAGAAGGATCGTTTCTTCTTTGTACACGTTGAGGATACGTGGCCCTTGTCCCAAAATTGGGACAAGGTTTCTAGTGTCCTCACCGGGACGCCCAAGAAAGATGAGGTGGTTGTTGTGGAGCTACAATTGCAGTTAGTGAGAGACCATCACTTGGAATTTAGGAGAGTTCACCAGATTTCTAGGGAGGAAGTCGGGAAAGCTCGCTAGGGACCTCCTTCTCTGGTCCAGAAGATCAGGCCGCCACCACCGGCGACCTCATAGCTTAAGAGGAAAGCCGGCGCTATCGCCATTAATGAGGCTAGTGCACTTTCCACCAGTAATGCTCCCAGAAGTCCATGGCAAAAAAGGGCCGCAATGATAGAGCCTTCTTCGTCATCTTCCACAGAGTCGGACTACATAGTAGTCGGATGACTCGCTAAAATAGGAGAGCACTCAGGAGTAGAGGCTGTTGTAGAGGAGTATGAGGCCATGCTGCACGCTATTGCAAGTGGCGTTGTCGCTCCATTACCGCAGCCAAAGGACTTGGCGGCGCAAGCCGCGCCGATGGAGCCATTGGGTCTGCCTACAGAGCTACTAGTTGAGCCGAAAGAGCCAGCCATGGAACCGTCTTCTGCGCCTGATGAGCCAGCTGTTGGAGAGCTCTTTGAGGCGGTTGACATCGGTGTTGAGTTAGCGGAGGAGATTGCTGTTAAGGCTTCAGCGGAGTGTGCTAAGGAGGCTGTCGCTCCCATTCCTCCACCATCAGGCCCAAGATCGCAAAGCAGACCAGTAAGGAAGTAGCAAAAAGTTTTGTAGTAAGGAAGCAGCAAAAAGTCTGGCTAGTAACTTTTCGAAACATCCCTTCTCTTCTTCCTCTACTGTTGTTGCTTAACTTCTTTAATTTCTGGTAGGAGGAGAAGATTCTGGCTGCAATGAGTAAGGGATTGTGTCAACAGGACACGGTGGTCTTGGACCGTGAAGAGGAGATTACTTGGTTCAAAGAGGAGACGGACCTACTGAGGGCCTAGCACCAAGAGGAGAATGCTGCTCTCTAGTCAGAGTTATATGAATTGAAGACAAAAATTACGAGACTGGAAGAGGAGCCTGCCCAGGTGGTGAGGCATACTGATGAGCTTCTGAGAAAGATAGCATCATTAGAGAACGAGTCATCTACTTGCCTACATCCATATGAGGTTTCTCAGGCGTTGTGGGTGCAGTTACGGGAAGACATCAACATTAGTCGCCACATTGTCCAGCTAGTGGACCCTAATTTTTTCATTGGTATCCTTAATCCAGTGAACCGTACTATCAGGCGACATGAGAACCTTATGATCCAGCCTCGAAGTGAACAGGGGCCTCTTCCGCCTCCTCCCGGGAACTCTGCTCCTTAGTAGAGATTTTGTATCCATTACTTTTCTATTTTTTAGATGTAACTGTAGATACAATTTTGTTATTAATAAAACAGTCGTTTTATTGACATATTGCATTCCTTGACGTTGCTTTTATTAGTTGTCCCTTTAGTTACTTGTTCTTTGTATTAGCCGGCCTACTTGGTGTACCTTGTATAAGTTGGCCATCTGTCTCGCAACATTTGAGACATTTACTGAGCTCTCAGATGTACTTAAGTTCTTGAGGAGACATCAGGGTGAATCCTGATGTCACATAAAGTCAGTTTTATACTCGAGTGTGAGTTGAAGCTTTGGTGGTGCTACCCATGTATGATCTTGGGCGGCCAACTTTTGGACAAAGCACTTTGCTCCTAAGGTGTTGACCGCCGTAGACTGACAGTGATAACTCCTCTTGGAGGAGGTTGTCACGCGTGTTGTTTAAACCCCCTAAGGTTTAAAATTAGATCTTAACGGGCCATTTGGATGACCAATGTTTAATTCGATCGCTTATGAGCCGTCTGGATAATTAGGATTTAATTCGATTGCTTACGGACCGCGTGGATGACCAATGTTAAATTTGACCACTTACGGGCCATCTGGATGACCAAGATTTAATTCGACCGCTTACAGGCCACCTGAATAACTAAGGTTTAATTACGAACGGATAAAAACCTGCCTGACTTAGGAAAAATTTAGGTCATTTATTTCATGTAACCTGTAAGTAAGCATTCACATTGAAAGGAAAAAGAAAGAAAAGAGATACAGGGTACAATGCAAATGAAAAAGAATTTTTTTAATTAATGACAATATATATTGTAAGCACGCTTATGTCATACAGATGACCTACCTGGGTCTTCACTGGAAGTAACGCTTTAGGTGCACCGCATTCCACATCCGTGGGATCAACTTGCCATTTTGGATTCGAAATTTATATACTCCATTTCGCAGAATGGCTAATAGTAAAAACGGGCTTTTTCAATTCGGAGAAAGCTTGTTCTAATTTGTGGTCTTGCCTGTAGTCTCTATGGTTCGTAAGACCAAGTCTCAAATTTTAAATTGTCGCTCTTTCACTTTCTTATTGTAATAGCGGGCAACTCATTGCTGGTAGGCCGCTATTCGCATTTTTACTGTGTCACAGGCTTCCTCTAATAGATCTAGGTGTTCCCTGATCTTCTGAGAGCTGCCTAGTGGATCAAATGCTTTGACCCTGAGGCTTGGGAGCCCGATCTCAACCAGAATTACTACTTCAGTCCCATAGTAAAGGCTGATGGGTGTCTCGCGAGTTGGTTTCTTTGGAATCGTCCGGTATAACCATAGGACGGAGGGTAGCTCGTCGATCTAGGAGCTCCCTACGTCCTTCAACTTGGTCTTCAGACTATGGAGTAGCGTACGGTTGGTGACGTCCACCTATCCGTTTGCCTAGGGGTATGCCACCGAAATATTGACCAATCTGACGTCAATATTGGTGTAATACTTGGTAAAATACTTTCCTGAGAATTAGGTTCCGTTGTCGATCACGATGACTTCAGAAACTCCAAATCTGCTCATTATGCTTTGGCGAATGAATTCCAAGGCATTGTGTTCGGTGATCTTGGCCAGTGGGGCGGCTTCAACCCATTTGGTGAAATAGTCTATATCCGCAATGATGAATTTTTTTTGCCTGATCGTGATGGGAAACAAATCGAGAATATCGAGCCCCCATTGCGTGAAAGGCAAAGGAGTTTGGAGGGATCTCAACTTCACGAGCGGCTGGTGGTGAAGATTGCCATGGAGCTGGCAAGTCTCGCACTTCTTCATGAACTTCAGGGCGTCTTTTTTCATTATAGGCCAGTAATATCCTTAGTGCATCACTTTGAATGCTAAATTCTTACCCCCAATGTGTGACTCGCAATCCTGATGTAGACTTCGCTCAAGGTGTAGTCGGCCCCATCGGGAGTAAGCCACTGGAGGTACGAAGTTGAGTATCCACGGTGATAGAGCCATCCATGGACTATGGTATACTAGTCAGCCGTCTTCTTGATCCGCTTGGCCTCGTCCACGTTTTCTAGCAGTGCTCTATCGGCCAAATATCCCTAATAAAGTGTCATGCAGCTTCCGGCGTTGGAGACTTGTATCGCTTCCTATTCCTCTTTATTGAGAGTGCTCAAAACTTCTCTAATGTCCATCGAGTATTATTCTGAGTTTTCGACCGCTACCAGTCTAACAAGTTTGTCAGCCTTCCAATTCTCAGTTCTGGAGACGTGGACCAGGTTTAGCTTGTCAAATCTCCAGATTGCATCCTTTGCCTTTTGCCATTGCTAGATATTTGGCTAAGAGAAGGTCGCATGTCTCAAAACTCCCGTTAACTTGGTTAACGACTAACTCTGAGTTATTGTAGACGGTTAGCCGCCTGGCTGATCACTTTTTGGCTAGTTGTAATCTGGCTAGTAGGGTTTCGTTCTTGGCAACATTGCTGGTGGCCGAAAAATTGAGTTTAAGGGAGTACTTCATCTCAAACTCGTCTGGAGCTCTTAGAACCACTCCGGCACCGCTGCCTGAGTTCGTAGATAAACTATCCATGTTGGGAACCCATTTCGGCTCTTCTGGGTGGTGACCCACATCCTCAGTGGGACGCTCATCGATGATTTGAGTCGTGGTCTCGACGATGAAGTCCGCCAAGGCCTGCCCCTTGATGGCTAGCCTGGGTCGAAATTCGATGTCAAACTCTCTCAACTCGATGGCCCATTTAACTAGCCATTCAAAAATATCGAGCCTCTAGAGGATGCCCATCAGTGGCTGGTCGATCAGGACGATCACGCGATAAGTTTGAAAAAATATGGTCTCAACTTCTGGGCTAAGAAAACAAGTGCCAAAGCCAGCTTCTTAGCGCGTGGGTAGCGTGTCTCTGCGCCGATCAACGTCTTACTTACATAGTAGACCGGCCGTTAAGAGTCGAAGTCCTAGCTTGTAAGGATGGAGCTGAGAGCATCTCTGATGCTGTCAAATAGAGGTACAACCCTTCTCCATCCCAGGGTAACGTTAGGAATTGTGGACTAGCCAAGTACTGCTTCAACTCATCGAAGGCTGTCCGACACTCCGCAGTCCACTGAAAACTGTTTGCTTTAGTCCCCCTCAGAGTCTTGAAGAAAGGCTGATACTTGTCCCCCTAACTTTGCCAAGAAGCGAAACAATATTGCCAGTTGTCCAGTTAATCTCTGGACATCTTTGACATTCCACGGTGGAGACACATTTGTGAAGGCCTTAATCTTCTCCAAGTTTGTTTCGATCCCTCTCTGAGAGATGACAAAATCCAAGAACTTTTCCGAGGACACTCCGAAGACACTTCGAAGGACTCAACCATATCGCGAATATGGTCGCTAGTGGTCATGCTCTTGACGAGCATGTCATCGACGTGCACCTCTATATTACGGTCAATCTACTTCTTGAATATCTTATTTACTAGCCTTTGATAAGTGGCACCTGTGTTTTTTAGACCAAAAGGTATGAGATTATAAAAGTAGGTGCCTTAGTCGGTCATGAATGAGGTGTACTCCTCATCCTCTGGGCTCATCCGGATTTGATTGTAACCCGAGTATGCGTCCATAAAACTCAACAACTCGTATCTAGAAGTCGAGTCTACCAATAAGTCAATCCTGAGCAAAGGGAAGTTGTCTTTTGTGCAGGCTTTATTTATATCGGTGAAGTCGATACACATCTGCCATTTCCCGTTGCTTTTTTTTTACCAAAACAACGTTGGAGAGTCAATCCGAGTATTGGACTTCTCTGATGAAACCGGTATCTAGAAGCTTTCTCACTTCTTCCCGGATGGCTATGAGCTTCTCTACGGAGTGGTTCCTCCGCTTTTACATGATGGGCTTACAGTCGGGATTAAGGCCCAACTTGTGGACCATTAATCCCACTAGAATCTCAGGCATATCAGCGGATATCCACGCAAAGATATCAGCGTTCTATCTCAAGAACTCTATCAATTCATCACGCAAGAGTTCGACGAGTGAGTTCCTGATTTGTACACACCTCTTTGGGTCCTCCAGATTCAGTGGAACTAGGTCGATTGCCTTGTCGGGCCGCACCTACTGTAAGGTTGCTTCGTCTCGATGGTCCAATTCCCCTATAAGTAGTCTGTTGCTGCTTGGTGCGATATGGGGCATGTAACATGTCCGCCTAATTATTTGGTCACCCAACACTTTACTCATACCGCATGTTGTTAAAAAATTTATTTTTAAATGCGGTATCGAGGTGACAGCTCTGAATGCTGTTAGGTACGGTCTGCCTATGATAGTGTTGTACATGGAAGGCAGATCAACGACCAGAAATGTGAGTATATAACTCGCCATTCTGGGGTATGTGCTCAGGGTGACCTCAAACTGTATTTTTTCTTAGACAGCCACAGGCTCGTTGTCTAGGCCGTATAGTGGTCCTTCGATAGGTTTCAATTGACTCTTTTTGAGTCCAATTTTAAAGAGAGTATTGAGTTAAAGTAAATCTTTGGAGTTTTCATTATCAATAAAAACTCGTTTCAGTTGGTAATCCACAGTACTGCCTGAAACGAATGCAGATACAATAAATGGATCAGCGTGTAGGGAAATTACATGATTCATATCACTATCACTAAAGTTAATGACATTCTCTTCCACTTTTTACTTCTTCTGCCTAGCTTGCTGCTCCTTGTGATCTGTTTGGGTCTTGACCGGTCGGGTCGTAATCATGTTAACCATACCAACCGCGATCCGGTTTCTTAGTTGGGAGAGATTTGGTCTTTTCTCGGCTGAGGTGCCCAAACCCTATCTAGGATTCCTGACGAACCTGGTGAGATGGTTCATCTGGATGAGCTCCTTAATTTCCTACTAGAGCGTCTTGCAATCCTCCGTGGTGTGACCCGAAAATTGATGAAAATCGCAGTACTTAGCTAGATTTCCTCCTTCCGTATTCTTTAATGGTTTTGGCCACCTGAAGAACTTTTTACCACGGATCTGCATGAAAATGTTGGCTGGTGTGCCGTTTAGAGGAGTTAGGTTGATCGGCCTGTACTCCTTGCGATCCAACACTCCGGTCCTGTACTGCTTCCGATGGGGATTGTCGTCGCCACCGTTCTTCCTCTTTCCCTCTACCAGAAAAGAGCGAGGCTGGTCGATCCTCTCAAGACGCTTCGCATCGTTAGCTTCTTCGGCAGCTACGTAGACCCTAGTGATAGACTCCGCTTCCCGGAAAGTCTGCTGGTTCTTGTGGACCAAGTACCTGAAAAAGTCTCCGTGCATCATGGTAGAAGTTTCATCTCCTCTATGAGCCTGAGAATCCTTTGACCTCCGCTACGAAGCGCTTCGGGAATTTTCTCGGGTTCTCTCCCCATCTTTACTTGATGTGGGAGAGATGCCACGACTACTTCTCTTCCCAGCGATTAGAAGCGTATTGAGTTAGGAAGAGATCAGTGAGCCCACGGAAGCTCCGGATTGAGTTCGATGAGAGCCGATGGAACTAGATCTGGGCTTCTCCCTTCAAAGTGAGAGGGAAGCACTGGCACATTACCGAATCCTCCAGGCCCTGGAGACTCAAATGGGTGTGAAAGTGATCTATGGATCAGTGCTCACATCATAAAAATTCAGTGTTGGCATTTTAAATTTAGCCGGTAATGGACGGTTCAAAATCTCAACAATGAAGGGAGATCTTTCCAGATCAACAGCGTGTTCATCATCATCTTTGAACACACGGTTCCAGATATTCTCGACTTTTGCCTCCACCCGGGAGGCGTTCCTAGATCTTTTAAAATTGAGATATGTCCTCAACTCCGTTCTTTCAATAGTGCAACGGGTAGCGGGCCAGTTACTGCCGCTGGCAGATCAGTCATTTTGAGAGGCTCCCTCCTGAGCCTGAGGTCATGGCTTGCCCCGAGTATATCAGGAATTTCTCCTCTCTGGACTCTTATCTAAAACCCTGTGGCTCAAGTGCCCTTCAAGCCTTGGACAGCTCTGGGCATTAGAGGCTTCCGGAGCACAAGAGTTGTCCGGCCTCATAACCTTCTTGATTGGCTTTTTCTTCCTTTGGCCTCCACGCCTGGAGGCCGAAATAGGAGTTGAGGAGGGCGAAGCCCCTTACTTCTTTTTGCCATGGCGGGTGCAGAGCATTTGAAATATTTTGTTTATTTTACTTATCTGCTCTGCTAGGTTTTGGAGAAATGGTGCGGGTGTCCCTCTGACTAGGTTACCATCAAAGTGGTCCTGGTTAGGGGTGGCAACATCTCTAGTGGGAATGCTAGTTTGGGTTCTGGTGTTCACTATTTCGATTGATGGCATTGATTTTAAAGACGAAAGTGGTTGTGAAGATGAAAGTAGTTGGCTTTTTATTAGCTTCCCATAGACAGCGCCAATGATGCGCCCTGAATCCAAGCTTGAACAAATTCGGGTCAACTAGTCTGTCTAGTTTCGTTCTTCGTTCGCTAAGCTTTGGGTCCTATACACCACAACTTCAAATAAAATGTCAGGTGACAGCGAAATTTAGTCCCACCGAAAATACTTCGATACTCAAATCAGTAATCGGTCTTCTAAAATGATAAGGTGGATGCAAGAGATGTAGAAATGGATGTAATGAGTTTGTTTGTAAGTGGGAGTGCACTCATAGGATGAATGGGTTTTGTAATTACTCGTGAGGACCAGTTTTTTCAAGTTTTGAGTTCGCTGAGAACTGGTAACAGAGAGAGTGTGTGAGCGTAAAATGATCGAGAGAGTAGGAGAGCTTTTGAGAGTTTTGTGATTGTTTGAGAGTTTTTGTGGGTAAGAAAAGGCGTACTCGAAAGTGTTAGCTCCCATTGCCTTTTAAAGCCATAGCCGCGAGATGCCTTCCTTATACAGAGGATTTGATACCTGTGCTCTGTTGGAGATCGTTGCCTTTCCTATGTAGGCGTGAGTGCCTTTCTGGCTATAACAATCAAGGAGGCTAATTCCCTTCCTTCTACGTTTCGTAACCGTTAGGATTTTTAACAGACCGTACGTAAATGTTGTCACCTTTCTCTCGGGATGCGCTTTGATTTTGAAGGTGACCATTACAGTGAAGATTTTCTTTTTTGGAGAAGCAAAAAATTAGGACAAATGACCATTGTGACTTGAAGATGGGTACGTGGACCAATTTAGGCTTGGGCCGTATGCTTCTTGGGCCTTAACCGGTCTACTGGCCGCTTTTTCGATCAACAGAAGTGTTGACCTTCCTGGCTCAATTGGGCTATCTTGATCTTAGGCCTCTACTGGCTCACTTGCCTTTCGTCCAGTCAGTGGAAACGTTGACCGTCCAAGTAAAAATGGGTCGTTGAGAATTTGGACTACTCCTTCTTTCATGGGCAAACCCATTACTGGCGTCCCATCACAATCGATATAATAACATATTTCAAATATCATCAATATATTAAACATAACTTAATCCAAAACATAATGAATATTATATTTTGAAATTGCCTCCCATAATTGTATTACCAGTACAGTCTCTCCACTGGCAGGAGCTTCATTCCCAGATGTTCCAGGAGCCGGGTTTTAAAATGTTCATCATCACGTTTTCTTCCAACAATTTTTCTATCTTCTAAAATTCAAAATCACATTTCATTGACACAATAATGAAATGTGCATGACAAAAAAGTATTAGCAATAAGGTTATCATCAAAAATATATTTATTTATCATTGATTTAAATATGAATCATCATATTGTCAATAAAATATGATATTAGTTTTTGTAATTATTAGGGCCACTTCGTCACTCAATTTTTACCACTTTAAAAACTCAAAATTGAAAAGTGACAAGTTGATGGGTATTATTATTAATAGGCCTATCCATAATAAAGCCTATGAATAAAGTAGAGGCCTATCCAACAAAGATCATCGCACATCAAAGTCAGAAGGGGGCCGCAATGGACAAGAGGGAATAACATCTCATGTCACATTCTAGAAAAATCGGCTGAAAATAAAATAAACCGGCTACACTTATCTAATACAATTTTACAGCTAGTAAAAGAGGTTAAAACTATCCATCGGCGTTATAAATATACGGCCAGCACCCACAGAAAATGAGGGGAAGGAAGCCCAAAAAAGAGCATTCCAGAAATTTCTATCTCATAGAAAAATTAGTCAACTATCCTTTAACATATACATGATACACAAGCCATCTCCCACTCAGATACAATACAACATCAAATCCCCATACTAAACACCTTTGACCCAATATTTTTTACTCATTTTCATTTTTTAATTTCTTTGAGAATGATTTACTGGTTTAAGCATCGAACGATAGATCAGAGAGTTAGCCTAATCAATCATCTTACATCTTATTATCTATTGTGTTGTTCGGGTCCAGGTTAAGAAGAACGGTAACCAATTCAGTTCAAATCTAATCTGCAACCAGAAACGCAATACAAGTTATTGTCAATCTCTGCATTATATAAATTAATAATAATAACCGTAAAAGTAAAATTATATTAGTTTCAACCAAGCTGCACTTTATATTATTTAAAAAATAATTATTATTGCTAATGGCTAAACTTGAAATTATTTATCAAAGAGTAGAAAATTGTGCCACGTCAAACTTTTAGGTCAATGTGCATGGTCAGAGTTAAAATATTCTAAAACTGTTTTAAGATCAGTCTTTTAATACAGGACAATTTATAATATTAAGACATATAGATAATAATTACATCCATGTGATTACATAGCCCCCAATTCTATTTTTTTTGCTACATTTATTTGATTGATTTGTATTGATTTTGATTAATTTGAAATAATCAAAAGATAAGTTTAACTTTTTATATTATGGTTTGAATTCCTAAATTTATATTGATTCCATGTGATGATAGATTAAACTGTTAGCAAATAATGTGGCTTAAACAACCACTAAAGCGGAATAATGAATCGAATTTGTATTTCCCGCCATTTACTTGCTCTGTTTTCGGGATATGATATCCGGATCGGCTTTGAACTTCTGGACACTCCTTCCTCCTTTAGATGGTGTAATACTTGAGTTGAGTATCAGGAACAAAGTCAGAACGCTCAATTTATAGACAAAACCATCAAATGCCACAAACGCGCGTTCCGTACTTAAACCGACCGATAAATAATTTGTCAATGAATGGGAGAGTTATTAATGCTAAATGGACCACAAATGCTTCAACAATTAGTTGTATTAAACGGTAGAAAGAATCAAACGAATCGAGGAAGATGAAGAGGCGCAAAAACTGCAATCGGCTCAGAAACGGCTCAAAGAAGCCGTTCGGCTCGGCTCAGTTCTCCGGCTTGGCACGACTTAGTGGGCTACTAATTGGGTTGAAGCCTATATAGACTGTGTATTGTACGACTCAATAGCCCAATACGTGCCAAACCGGATTGAGCCATAAGACCGGATATTTTTTTTAATATAGCAATGGTCGAACGGCTCTTCTATTCTGATAGGGAGCAGGGGCAACGGTCCCTCTTTTTTTGTTAATAATTACATAAAAAAATATAAATATTTTCTCTCCTTACCACACCACGCATCT
>JAODPA010010079.1:0-13611 GCA_025585075.1 Nepenthes mirabilis | reverse complement strand
GTATGGGGAGAGGTTACATGAGCCATATCGTCGCTACTAAAGCTAATGACATCATTCCTAACCCCTATCTTCGCCCGCTTGTTGCTGGAAGTCGTCTCCGGCTGTCCTCGCCTGGCATTCGCGGCGTCGGCGGAAGAGATCATGTGGACTACGCCGGCCGCCTTGCGGGCCCTCGGAGGCTCTCTAGGTTCACCGTCAGAGGGAGTAGGCTCCTGACCTGAGCTCTTCACGAACCGCTTCAAGTGTCCGCGCCGGATTAGATCTTCAATCTCCTGCTGCAGGGTCCGGCAGTTCTCAGTCGAGTGCCCCAGACAGCGATGGTACTGGCAGTACTTCGTCTGGTCGCTGCCGCTGGGACCCTTGGGCGTCTTTGGCCACTTGAAGAATTTTTCATCCTGGATCTGCATCAGGATGTTTGCGCGGCTGTCGTTCAGAGGGGTCAGAGAGGCCCTGCTGTAATCCCTTTTGGGCCCCGGTGGGGGCCGCTGCTGCTTTCGGCGCTCCGGGAAGCGCTGACTGTCGCTGTCCCTCTTTCTCCCTCCCAAAGCTCGAGGGGCCTCCAAGGGACGGTCCACTCGCTCGGGGCGCTTCGCCTCATTGGCCTCTTCGGCCGTGATGTACGCCCGGACAATGGTCTCAGCCTCCCGGAAGGTCTGAGGGCGCTGGTGCGACAGATGCTTGAAGAAGTCCCCCGCCACCAGAGTGCCGACGAAGGCGTTGAGCTTCAGCTCGTCGGAGAGGTGAGGAATCCTCCGCGCTTCGGTGATGAAACGGTCCAAGAACCGCTTCAAGCTTTCATCCGATCTCTAGCGGAGTCGGACCAGGTGCCAGGGCTGCCTCTCCTCCCGCCTGCTGGAGGCAAACTGGCTCAAGAAGTTGTCTGCGAGCTCGTCAAACGAGCGTATGGAGTTCGGGGGGAGGCCGTGGAACCAGAGCAGCGCGTCACCCCTAAGAGTGACGGGGAAGCACTGGCACATCAGGGCCTCGCTCGCCCCTTGTAGAGAGAGGTGGGTGCGGAAGCAGTTGAGGTGGTCCATTGGGTCCTTGCTTCCGTCATATCCCTCCAGGCCCGGCATTTTGAACTTGGTCGGCAACGGCTGCGTCCGCAAGTCCACGACGAAGGGCGATCTACGGAGGTCAGCGGAGGAGGGCGTGGGTTTCTCCTTATGCAGGGTGTCCCACAGCACCTTTACTTTCTCCTCCATCGACGGGTCCGTAGAGCCTCTCCGCGCGTTGAGGACGTCACGGAGCTCCGTGTTGCCCTGGAGGTGTGTCTGGGCTCATCGAGGGTGGCGGCTCTCCGCTTGGGAGGCGCGTCCGCCGTTGGAGCCTGCGGCTGGTGGCCTCCTGTTGCCACGCGAGTTGCGGGGGTTGCGGCCTTCGGGGCTGTCCTCCCTGTCGTCGTCAGTGGGATGGCTTTCCGCTTCATTCTGGCCATCCTTACTCAGTGCAGCTTGGGCTGCCGCGCGGTCGAGACGGTTGGCTCGCCTCCTACGAGCGGCCTCTCGATGCCTTTCTCTCTTGGAAGCGGAGGCCTGGGCTGCTGGAGGAGCGGCCCCGGGCAAGACGGTCCCGGTGTTTGTGCATACGGCCAGGAGGATCTCCTTCAGGTAGTCCACATCCGTAGCTAGGCGGCGGACATCAGGCTCCGGTTCGTTGTTCGTTTGGTTCCCCGCGGGGGGAACTTCTCCTTGGACGGTGACTTCCACTGCAGGAGCACTAGTTTGTGCTCGGGTGTTCACCATCTTCTGTTGTTCAGTAGTTGGATGGGAAAGAGACACTTGGCTTTCAGTCAGTTTCCCACAGACGGTGCCAATGTTGCGTCCCGGGCCCAAGGTTGTTGTACGGATTAGGGAGCCTTCGGATTCCTAAGCGCGCGGGGGCTCCGGAAGAAGGGTCCGGTCTCCGTCTCTCAGAACCTAGACCTGCACAACACAAACAACGAACGAGAGGTGAAGGGTCCGGCAGAATTTCTCCCACCGAGCCCGCTCCGACGCTCAAGTCAGCAAATTCCTGCAATAAACAGAAATGGCGCACGTTAAAGAAGTGCGCGGAGAAATGCTGTGAAGCGAAAAAGGTGCTTATGCGGTGAAATGGAGAAATGCAATGAGCAGGTGATGGAAGGTCTGGCTTCCTTGGTGCACTGCAATGAGTGGCTAACTTTCCCGCTTGACGGGTTGAGAAGAAGGAAGGCGATTTTGTTCGATCCATTAGAAGGATTGGAGCTTTTTGGAAGCTGAGTTAGAGAGCTCGAAATCAAAGTTGGATCGAAGTTGCAGAATTGCCGAATCAGAATCCTTTTCTCTGTGGGGTGAGGGCTCTCATATGCCTCCCCCTGTTTGGACTCTTGGGCGCCAAAACGCCCGTTGTTTGGGCCATCGCGCCGCTGGTCGCTGTCATGGACCGCCGGTCACGCCGGCTGTCCTGTTGCCGTGCTTGGCACGCTGCTGAGCGTTGTTGACCACGCCCGATTTTCCCTGGGCAAGGATTGGTTGGCCGCCTGCAGACGGCAGCAGGTGGCGTTGGGGTTGCGCCAGCCATGCCTCTATTGGCTAGCCTTTTCGCCTGTTCCCGGCGACGCATTAATTGCGCTGCAGGTATCCGTTGGCTTCCGCCAGCATGGCTTCGCGCCTCTTTTCCATTGGACTAGGCTGGCCTTCCCTCATGGGCTCCTGATTTTTCCTTATGGGCCGCGACCTGTTTCGTAGGCCTGGGCCTGTCTCATGGGCCAGGACATGGGACCCAACAATAGCAAAGCTTTATTATTATTATTGCTATTATTTGGTCCGATCCGAAAGAAATAATAAAAGGTATAGATGAAAAAAGAGGCATAAATTTAAATTTCATGATGCATGTTCTAATAACTTGGGCCAAACAAAAAGTCAATTTTTAAAAAAATAATTCGCTAATTAAACAATCGTGTCAAACAGATAATTATATTATAGACTGGCATGCCATATCGATTGCTAATTAGGATGCTGTTGCGTTCTGGATCCCCGGGGTCCAGTCGGATTCGTGGTTTCCAGGCAATACAAGTATTTGAGGTTATGGGTCGTTAGAAGTATGTTAAGACCAAATTTTACGTGAAAATCCTCCTCGTGAAAGGGGAGAAAAAAATCACGAGACTCGGGACCTTTTTGAATGCTTCACTATTTGGGTTGAAGTCTTTACAGAGTACAATTGTGAGGGTTAATCCCTTCCTTGTCTTTTGTTTCATGTTTCTTATGTGGGAGGTTATGCTCACCGGGGGGCTTTCTCACTCTCTTTTTCTCTGTCTCGCAGGGAAGTGAGGGTTGAGTGGCTGAGAGATATTCTTCTTCTGGAATAAGCTCTGGGAGAGAAATTCGGTCCTTTGGAAAGGAGCTTTGCTGGGTATTTATAGGGAAAAATAGGCAGTTGGGGAGTAGACACGTGGTGGCCAACTGATGGCCCAGCCCACTAGCTGCATTTATTACTGCTGACGCGGGCGGAGTGGCACGCAGCTGGCACCACTGCAGGGCCTGCGTGTGTCAGGCGTTCATAGTCTGAATATCAGCCTTGATTTGACTAGGCGTGCACTATTGGGACGACGACTGACAGTGGTTGCAGGTTCCTTGGGAGTCGGCGATGTTGCTTAGCTGGCGCTGTCGGCCGCGCGGATGGCGGTCCTCGAATCCCCTCTCGGACTGACCTGCGGCTTGTTGGGATTCCCGTGGTGCTCGGCCGCCTCCCTTTGTGAGCTGGCGAGACTTCTCGAACTCCGACTGTGATCTTGGGCCTTTGGAATGCCGGCTTCTGCTTTGGGCCTCTCAGGCTTCTTGGTTTCTACGGCCCGTGGGCGCAATCATGGGCCTTGCTTTTATGGGCCCTTATATTGGGGCCCAACATAGCGCCCCATGCCAAAGGGCTCGAGGCTCTCGACCGTTTGGCATGAAGTTGCTGATCTTCTGGAGTAACTGGCCACTTCTTGCTGGAACCTGGCCGCGCGCGTGCTTATCGCTCGATGGGGGCGCTCCCGAGCGGGCCAGAGTGGGGCCGTTCGGGCTTAAGCACGTCCTCGGGATGACTGCGTCGTGTTGATTTCAGGACTTTTTTCGGGTCCGAGAGCTCTCTGGCGCCACCATTTTTGGGCTTCTGAGACGCATTAAATGCTGAGGCGATGCGCTATCAGGCGCCTCGGGAAGGAAAGGCCATTATTCTCCGTGACGAATGGCTGGGCGACGCATGGCAAGGGTAATGAGTGCGTCCCTTCGAATTCCCTGGGTATTTATGCGCCTCCTTGCTCCGATTTTCCAACTTCGTGCCTGGTTCTGTTTTCTCCTCCAAGCATTGAGGGCTTCCATTTTTCCTTCGCTCGAGTTTCTCTTTTTTTTTTTTTACGGCGTAGTGGGCAGCGCCTTACTCTTAGCCTTGAGCATGGGCCCTTTTTAAAGTTCTTGGCCTTTTGACCTCTCGAGTTTGAGCGTGTGATCCTCTTAGGGTCTTCTAGCGTTTAACCTCTTAACATCTGAGTTCTGACATCTGGGGCCGCTCGGTTGGCGAACGATTTTTTGTTGCCTGACCTCATGGGTTCGACCGCTTGGGCCGCTCGGTTGGTAACCGAGTTTTTGGACTTTTGACCTCTAGGGCCCGGCCTCTTGGACCGCCCGGTCACAACCGAGTTTTTAGAGTTTTGACCTCTGGGGCCCGACCTCTTGGACCGCTCGGTCACGGCCGAGTTTTTGGACTTTTGACCTCTGGGGCCCGGCCTCTTGGACCGCTCGGTCACAGCCGAGTTTTTGGAGTTTCTTCCTGAACTTTTTGTCCTTGATGAGGGAGCATGAGAAGACTTTCATAATAGACATGATGAAGGGACATTATTTTATTGATGTACACGTGTTACATTGGGTGGCCTCCAGTGCCTTTTTAAGTCTCTTTGTTACATCTGTCCGTGTGCCTGGGCCTTCATACTCTTCTTCCACATCTCTTGGGCTGCCTCCACCGGTATTGGCGCCCCCAGCGGGTGGTCATGCTTGCTCCGCGCCCGTTACGGCCTTGCCCTTTAAGCGGCGTGACCGGCTGCTTCCTACTGTTCTGGGGCCGCGCCCGGGTCGTGGCAGGAAGCGGTCGAGATATCCTTCCATTACCAGCCGCTCGATCTCCGCCTGGAGCTTCCTGCAATCCTCAGTGTCGTGGTCGCGGCTGCAGTGGTAATGGCAGTACTCCCACTGGTCGCCTCCCTCTGGGTTTTTCAACGCCTTGGGCCATCTTAGAAACTCCTCGTCCCTGATCTGCCTCAAGATGTTGGTGAGGGAGTCGGTAAGAGCAGGTGTGCCTGATGGCCTCTTCCCTCCAAGGACCAACCGCTCGGGGTTGTTTTGGCTGTATGGTCCTTGGGTCTTCAGTTGGGCGCTCGCCCTTCTTTTACCTTCCCTTGTCCTCAGGGGCGAGGGGTCTTCTCGTCCTCCCGGCTGGCTTGTTTTGCCAATTTTGGGTCCAAAGACCGTCTTCCAGAGCCTTTTGAGCCCTTTCTTCGTCGGGGCCTGGCTCAAGGACTTCTTCCTGTCGAGGTAGTACCTCAACTCGCCAGGGGCCCGCGTCGAATGCTGCTTCTGGGGCGCTGTCGGACGCGGGCTTTCGGGGCACGGGCCCCTAGATTGCCCGTCCACCTTCTCTCGGAGGGTACGGACGGCTCTTGTGAGGTTGTCCACCTTCTACACTAGCTTACACACGCTAGTACCGGGACCGCCGCTCACCCTGCGACCCGACGGGAGGCACCTGTCGTAGCGCTCCTCTTCCTAGGTGGAGGTGCTGTCTTGCCTGCTGATCATCTTCAGGGCGTTAGTCGTTGTAGGAGAGTGGAAAGTTACGAGCTTTTTGTCAGCTTCCCACAGACGGCGCCAATGTTGCGTTCTGGATCCCCGGGGTCCAGTCGGATCCGTGGTTTCCAGGCAGCACAAGTATTTGAGGTTAGGGGTCGTTAGAAGTAGGTTGAGACCAAATTTTACGTGGAAAACCTACTCATGAAAAAGGAGAAAAAAACCACGAGATTCAGGGCCTTTTTGAATGCTTCACTATTTGGGTTGAAGTCTTTACAGAGTACAATTGTGAGGGTTAATTCCTTCCTTGTCTTTTGTTTCGTGTTTCTTATGTGGAAGGTTATGCTCACCGGGGGGCTTTCTCACTCTCTTTTTCTCTGTCTCGCAGGGAAGTGAGGGTTGAGTGGCCGAGAGATATTCTTCTTCTGGAATAAGCTCTGGGAGAGAAAGTCGGTCCTTTAGAAAGGAGCTTTGCTGGGTATTTATAGGAAAAAATAGGTAGTTGGGGAGTAGACACGTGGCGGCCAACTGATGGCCCGGCCCACTGGCTGCATTTATTACTGCTGACGCGGGCGGAGTGGCACGCGGCTGGCGCCGCTGCAGGGTCTGCGTGTATCAGGCGTTGAGAGTCTGAATATCAGCCTTGATTTGACTAGGCGTGTACTGTTGGGACAGCGACTGGCAGTGGTTGCAGGTTCCTTGGGAGTCGGCGAGGTTGCTTAGCTAGCGCTGTCGGCCGCGCGGATGGCGGTCCTTGGATCCCCTCTCGGACTAACCTGCGGCTTGTTGGGATTCTCGTGGTGCTCGGCCGCCTCGCTTTGTGAGCTGGTGAGACTTCTCGGACTCCGACTGTGGTCTTGGGCCTTTGTCTTGGGCCTTTGGAATGCCGGCTTCTGCTTTGGGCCTCTCAGGCTTCTTGATTTCCACGGCCCGTGGGCGCAATCATGGGCCTTGCTTTTATGGGCCCTTATATTGGGGCCCAACAGATGCTAATCTGGATTGATAATCAAACTAGAGAATTCTAAGTCGGTATATTGGAAATAACAATAAGAACGTTTATATCGAAGGGTGAGAATCGATGATAACATTACACTTGTGATTGCTGATCTGGATTATTTGGCTTTACGACCATTATAAATCTACATCAGTGAAGTTTTAATTGTAAGGATAAAGATCCCGAGCTTTCTATGCAGGGAACGAGTTAGGCAAAGGAAAAATAATAAAGAATGAATAACTTTATTTGAGAGATCATTATCGTATCTTTAAATAATAAATTATCTCAGATTTATATTTACAACACAGAAAGGCCTAAACGCAGTCAAGTCGTATCTTCTGGCACATTAATTGCTGGGATTATAACTATCCTATGCGTCGACACGTGGCAAAAAAGCAACAGGTTTCTTAAAGAGGTAGGAGTCCCTAAATGGCTCTGCAACTCTTTGAGTGCCCAGCAGGCGGCAGGATAAAGTAATGCGTCAAAGACGATCCCCCATATTGACAGGATTCAAACTAGTAAACGAACCCGGTCAACTTTCATCACCATTCCGTTTTCGAGATTCAAGTATTACGGTCAACGAATTTGGTCAACCTTCCTCTCCACTTCGTTCTCTGGATTCGAGCATTATGGTCAACAAATCCGGTCAATCTTCTCTCCACTTCATTCGCTAGATTCAAACCGGTCAACGAATCCGATCAACATTTATTTTCACTCCGTTCTCTGGATTCAAACGTTACGGTCAACGAATCTGATCAACATTCATTTCCATTCCGTTCTATGGATTCAAGCATTACGATCAATGAATCCGGTCAACAACCATTCCGGCTCCATCTCGCTTTTTGGAATCAAGCAATATGGTCAATGGATCTGGTCAACCTCCATTTCGGAGTGCAAAATAAAAAAAAATAGCAAAGTATGCATGGTAGCAAAAGACAAAGAAGCCAACAGAGACATTGTTCGTACAAATTGTAGGTTTTCTCATTAACTTTCTCTTTACAAGTCATACGGCTAATAGAGGCCAATACATAACAGTAGAGACGGAGAGAGAGAAAAATACATAAGGAGGCCGCCCAACCCTCAAAGGGTTGTCAAGATTTGAATGTGGAAAGATTTAAATTCGAATTCAAATCTTGATAACAACCACCCCCGCGAAAAAGGGTGACCAAAGCGGTATCCTACACAAAAAGGAGCGACCAGAGCAGTTTAAACTTCGTGACTCGAAATAGTAGCGTCAGAGAATACGAACAGCCTAAACTCCAAATCAACAATTGGGGCGGCAAGCTTCCCAACAAAGTTGAGCTCCCATGCCATCCCACCGGGCGTCAAGGAAGACAATGTTGATAAACGTCAAAAGCTCCCGATTTATAGCGCAAAGGAAGTAGGTAGAAGCACTAAACGCCGAAAGATATCAGTCTGGCGAATCTGCAGAGAATCAAAAAGTAGGGGAATCACACTGAGAACAGTGAAAAGGAGAATGTGTGACAGGCTTAAGGAGACAATACGGCTAGTTACATCCCATCGTAAACATGTTGGAGGCCAAAAATTTGAGCCACGGTATGGGGGATTAGTGATGGAGACCGCTTTAGTGGGTTGGCCCAAAAAGGTAAGTGGCCCAAAATGTATAACGCCCCATTCGCTCATCGGATAATCAACGCTGTTGTTAACTAGAAAAGCATCTCAAGTAAGCCAAACGCAACCCAAAACAAACGCAACCCATATCAAAATCAACCCACGCATCCCTTCCTATACTCAACGGTCGTCTATTCTAACTCTTTGCAACTCTGCAAATGACAATCCCCTCTATAGCGCAAATTCCCCCAGAATCAGAACGCATCTAAAAAGGAAAAATCTCAAATCAGTACACAACTCACAACGGCAACTTCAACGATCACGACGCGTGACATTTCCGTGGAAGGAAGGGAATCCTCCTTCCTAAGCGTTGTAGCCTAGATGGCGCCTGCATTCACATGAGAAAAAAAAATGATCCTCTCAGAAGGTGGGTATCCCGCCATGCCACCTAAGGAAGACGGGAAAGGCCCACGGCAATAAAAGGTTATTGAGACTCACTCTATAGGCAAACTCTCTCGTATACTCAAACTAGGAAAAGCTCTCCAGCTCTTAAACATCCAATCACTCTGCCATCTCTTCTGCTATTAGTTTTAAATAAACTCAGTACTCAGATAGGCTACTCTTTACAAACACTCTACGACCAAAGCCACTCTCCATGAGTGTTCCTCCAATCCTCATTCTCAAATCTGTTATCCAACATTTATCTCTACATACTCTGTTTTACCTTCTTTTTCTTAGAAGGCCAATAACTGACTTGAGTGTCGAAAAATAAATCGTAGAGTGAGTCTCACTATTTTTTTATGATTTCTCATCATCTGTTGTGGTGTGCAAAATTCAAAACGTACAGGATGATGATCAAACCCGAAGAACAGTTGAGCCCAAATCTATCCAAAATTTAGATTCAGGGATGTATTACTTTTCATAATAATAAAAATAGACATGTTATTGCTCATCCATTTTTAAGCTTAGATGCATTTTAAAATACTTTGATATTGTTGCGTTATGGTTTCACGGGACTCGCTAGGGCCGCGAGTTGGAGATGGTGAGGGCAAGTCTCCGGATGACTTGCTATGGCCGAGAGATGCAGGATGTTGACCACCCAGCCGGGTCTCTCAGGGTACGTTCGATCGGGTACGTGGTTTCCAGGCAACACAAGTGTCGGATGTTAGGGGACGTTAGAGAAATTTTGAGACCGGTCGTTTTAAGTGGAAAACCTCCTCTTGAATGGGGAGGAAAAACCACTAGGCTCGGAGCCTGTAAAGAGCTTCACTATATGAGTTGGAGATTTTACAGAGTACAGTTGTGAGGGTTAATCCCTTCCCTATCTCTCGTTTTGTGTTTATCTCCCGAAGAAGTTATGCTCACTGGGAGCCCCTTTTACACGCTCGTTGAGGAGTGGAGAAGGAGAAAGCTTGATGGAAGCTTTGTGAGTCTGGAAGGTTTTCCCTTGCGTGCCTCTTTTCAGATGTGTCCCTTTTTTAGGAAGGCCCTCTCCGTGTATTTATAGTGAAAGTCGGGCCGTTAGGGAATGGACACGTTTCGTCCATCCGGTGGTTGAGGAGCTGGTCCACTGATCTTCTTTAACGTGGCTGAGATGTGGAAGTAGACATGCGTACGGCGCCGATGCAGCTTTTGAGTGTGTCAGGTGCACAGGAACCGGATACCTGCCCTGATTTGACCAGATGTGCTCTGCGGATGCGGCGTCAGGTAGTAGCAGCAGGCTTTCTTGGAAACTGGCGAAATAGGCCAGCTGGCACTCCTGGCTATGATCGGGCGGTTCCTATCTGGCTGCAAGTCCTTCTTCAAGCTTGCGGACTTTGTGAGGAGGAGCAGTTCTTGTAGGGTCCTCCGGGGAAAGTCTGAGAGATTCTTCCTGGCCGCCCAGGCGGGGCGATACCTCTTGGGCTCTCGGCCCTTGGGTCACTCGGTCTCTTCTACTTGTGGGAGCGTTTCTGGGCTTCTTTAACTGGGCCTGTTCTTTTATGGGCCTTTATATTGGGGCCCAACATAGCCCTCCATGCCAAAGGATCCGAGGCTCTCGGTCGTTTGGCATGAGGTCGTCGGTCTGCTGGAGATGTCGGTCGCCCGAGAGCGTGTGCCCTGGTGGCGAGTTCTGCATGCTGATTTTGACAGGTGGTTGTCCTCGGACCTTTTTCGAGCCGCCGTTTCGTCTTCATGCCGGAGCATTAAATACCGTATCCTGCTGACGTGACGCGCGATCAGGCGCCTTGGGAAGGAACGATTGCCAGACTGTTGGGGCGACTGGCCTGTTGACGCGTGGCTGGGGTAATGAGTACGTTTTCCGTACTCTAGTGTTTATTTAAACCCTTCGTAGCCCTGGTCTTTTCATCTTCGCGCCTATTTTCTGTTTCCTTCTTTGTCCAAGCTTCGTTTATTCCTCCTCTCTTTGTTTTTCATGGCTCCCGGAGTTAGAAACATCGCTTCCAAGATGACGCTTGATAAGCTCACGGAGATCCGCGCTCGGTATCAGATTCCTGAGTCTATGGCTATGGCGATCTCGAAGCCGCACGACAGGGCGCTGTACCCTCCGGATGGCTTTATCACCGTTTACGAGGCTCACCTTAAAGGCGGGCTACGGTTCTCCATTCCGCTGGACCTCTATGACATCATGAGGGCGCTTGGCGTGCCTCTTGCCAGGCTTCAGCCGAATGCGATGAGGTATCTGGTGTCCTTGTGCGTCTTCTTCCGTTGCCATGAGAGGATCCTGACCCCTCTTACGGTCAAGGTGTTGTTCCGCTTTACGCAGAATCCTGAGTGGATCGTGATGACGCCCCGCCCGGAATTCTCTGCGCTGTGTGGTGGCAACCCTGATTCCACGAGGGGGTGGAAGGACAAATTCTTCTTCCTTGGTGTTTACGAGCACTGGGCCATTCCCAATACATGGGGGAATGTGGCTAGCCAGTACTGCTCTGACCCTTCCAGGGAGGAGCGGGAGGAAGTGAGGGCACGCACGGACTTGGTGCTGGCCAACCTGTGGACTTTCCATTTGAACAAGCGCAATATCTGGCTGGGCGCTGACAAGCTCAGGGAAGCCAAGTGGGAACCACGGGATGAGGCTCCTTATCCAGTTCCTCCGAGGACTGGGGGACCCACTGCTGAGGGTTCCTCGAGTGATGATGAGGATTTTGATATCGAGGACACGAGTGATGATGACGTGGCTGCTTCTCTGCCTACGAGGTTGGGAGCTGGCTCTTTTTCTGAGTCCTCGAGACCTGGGGGTCTCGTCTTCGCTTCCACTGCTAATATCTCGTCCGGGGCTCTTAGAGCTGCTGAGCGGAACAGGAAGCTTCCTGAGTCTCAGACCTCTCGTGATGATGACGATGATGATGACGACGTTCCACTGATTAAGAGGATGAGGACTGGAGCCTCTCTTCCTGGGCCCTCGGGATCTGGTGGCTTCGCTTTCACACCCGCAGAGGTTTTTCCTCAGAGTGCGCGGTCCTTGGATATTCAGCCCCCCAGTGATGACTTTGCCCCCGAAGCTCTCGTTACTTTGCCTGGTGACGTCTCGGGCAGGATTGATCATCCTCCCGAGGACATAGGAGGCCGGAGTGCCGTGAGGGATTCTGAGGGGGGAACGTCGGCTGAAATGATCCGGGAGATGGTGGAGGTTGTGGATTTGAGTGTTGACGAGCCGGCGCCTCCTGGCCCTTCTTCTGAGCGTCCTGCTGTTACAGAGGCCGAGCGGCTGCCTGAGGCTTTCGGGGGCGCTGACTTCGAGGCGAACCTTCAGGCGGCTCTGTTAGCTGATGAGTCTGTGACTGAAGCGGCGCCTACGGGGCTTAGGAGCGACCCGCAGGAGTCCGAGTCCCAGGTGGAGTGTGGCCCAGGGGATGACCCTCTGGTTTCTGAGGTAGCCTGTTGCTTCCTTCCTTCCTTTACCTGCCTTTCATTGTTCATGCTCTGATGAATTTTCCTGTGGCAGCTCCAGCGTTTGATAGCCGGCCTCAACGGGTTGGTGGGAGTGATCGCCCAGTCCCGCCTGGAAGCGAGGTCTTCGAATGCTGCTCGCGAAGCCGTGCAGCGGGCAGAAGCGGAGCTAGCTGGGGCCAAGGAGAAGATTGCTTCTCTTGAGGCCACCAATAAAGATCTGCGACTTAGGCAGAGCCTCCTTCGGGAGCGAATCCTCTCCCTGGAGGAGAGGTTGAGGACGTCCGTGCAGATCGCTGAGATGGCTCCTGTGCTGGACGGCAAGTTCCGGGATGGTGTTAGCATGTGCCGCCGGGTGGCGCGATTGATCCGTCCGCGGTTCCCTGTGGCCGTCCTCGATCCCAGGAATGCTGGTGCCTTGAGCATGGAGGACTTGTACGGCGTCGATGGCAGGCCTTTCCCTGGTCCTCCTCAGGCGGGGCCTGATAGCGGACCTCTTACGCCTGAGGAGGTGGTTCCGGCGGAGCAGACGGGATCTTCGGGAGCTCATGAGGCTTAGAGAAGAAGAGGCCGAGTGGCATTCCCCTAATATGCTGCCCAATTGCCCCTTTACTCTGCTTTTTTGTTTCTCTGCCATACTTGTACAGAAGATCTCTTTTTTGTGAATAAGACTTAGTCCTTTTCGCTTCAGAGCTTCGGACATTCCTTTTGTGTCTCATACTTGTACAGAAGATCTCTTTTTTTTTTTTTTAAATAAGACTTAGTCCTTTTCGCTTCAAAGCTTCGGACATTCCTTTTGTGTCTTGTTTGTCGTTTCTTCCTTTTTTTTTCGACCTCAATGGCCCGGCCTCTAGGACCGCTCGGTCACAGCCGAGTTTTTGAATGACCTCAGGGGCCCGGCCTCTGGGACCGCTTGGACACAGCCAAGTTTTTGTAACGACCTCTAGGGCCCGGCCTTTGGGACCGCTCGGTCACAGCCGAGTTTTTGATGACCTCAAGGGTCCGGCCTCTGGAACGCCTGGTCACAGCCAGGTTTTTGATGACCTCAAGGGTCCGGCCTCTGGGACCGCCTGGTCACAGCCAGGTTTTTTATGACCTCGAGGGTCCGGCCTCTGGGACCGCCCGGTCACAGCCAGGTTTTTTATGACCTCAAGGGTCCGACCTCTGGGACCGCCTGGTCACAGCCAGGTTTTTGATGACCTCAAGGGCCCGGCTTCTGGGACCGCCTGGTCACAGCCAGATTTTTTATGACCTCAAGGGTCCGGCCTCTGGGACCGCCTGGTCACAGCCAGGTTTTTTATGACCTCAAGGGTCCGACCTCTGGGACCGCCTGGTCACAGCCAGGTTTTTGATGACCTCAAGGGCCCGGCCTCTGGG
>JAODPA010010068.1:0-13611 GCA_025585075.1 Nepenthes mirabilis | reverse complement strand
ATATGCATACAAAGTAATAACACTTTATATACAAAAATAATACATGTATGAATATTTATAACAATAAATGTTCAAAGAGATAACATAATATTAGTAACAAAGGAAGAAGAGATTGAATGCACTTATATTATACTTGATTTTATCCAAATATCTTTTGATTTCTCTTTAAGTTCTCTTTGGACAACCTTCTCTTTTTCTTTCTCTCTCTTCCACTCTTCTCTTTCCCTCTATTCTCTCTAAAATTGAGCAAAAATGGTTGAAATTGGCAAAAGGGACCTTATATAGGAAATTGATGCATGTGCAAATGTTAGGTGCCTATCAAGCGTAAAGACATAAATTGTATGGCTCATATGCAAATGTTATGGGCATCTTTTAGGTGCGCTTTAAGCACCCACATTTTGTTTTAAATATGCACATATATCCCTTGAGCGTACATCGAGTATAAACATCCTAGCTAGAATACATACGAGTATCCCAAAGGCATTCTTCAGATGTGACCTTTTTTTATGGTACATATATGCACCGATCAGACGCTAGTTAGGTATTACTCAATTTAATGTTATCGAATCTGGAAATTAATTTTGACCTAAAATCTCAAGTGACCTCAATATTTTAATAAATTTAAATTAATTTATCATTATTTAAAAGATAATTAGGAATTCATATTGTTGGGTCCTGGGTTTCGAATTGTTGTACGGATTAGGGAATTTTTAAATTTTTGGTTTGAGTCGAATCTCGAGCGGATCCGATTTTCGTCGTTGGTAACACAAATTATAAAAAAGAGGCCAGAGGTAGGCGAGATGTCTCATACTAAAAACACTATAACGCTCGAGTAAATGACTTCCTGTAATGAACGAAAAGGGGCACATGAGTAGAGGTGCGCAGGTAAATGTGATGTATGCAATGGGAGTGTAATGATGCAAGAGTGCAGGACTCAATGATCGGTTTGTAGGAGGCTAGGTTCCGTGGTTGCACTGCGATGAGTGGCTCACTACGGTTGCTTTCGAGAGAGGCTTTTAGAGTTCTATTCTAGGAGCAAGCTTGAGATCAGTAGCTCTGGGAGCGCGTGTCTCAATGTTTAAGATCGAACCAGAATCCCTTCTCCTGCAGAAGGAGAGGAAATTTATGGCTCCAATAAGAGGAGCTTCGGGCGCGAGGATCTTCTAGCAAGTGGTAATTGGTGATTTGCCAGCGGTCGACTGGTGGTGGTAATCAGCGGTGTCAGCTATTGCCTAGTGGTGGCGAGGAGACCGCTGTG
Organism: Nepenthes mirabilis; assembly: GCA_025585075.1. Lineage (NCBI taxonomy): Eukaryota > Viridiplantae > Streptophyta > Magnoliopsida > Caryophyllales > Nepenthaceae > Nepenthes > Nepenthes mirabilis. The sequence continues at coordinate 12,353 of JAODPA010010068.1, read as the reverse complement.
CATTGCCAAGCATGCTTGGTTTGCCCTTCGCACGAGGATTAGTTGGGCAGTGGCAGGGAATGGCGCGAGCATCAGCTGACAATGTTGACTCTCGTCCGATTGGCCTGCTTCTCTTGTCCTTGAGTCGGTTGCCTGCAGCCGCATTAATGAGCTGCAAAGGGTGTTGATTGGTCGCGGCTCCTGGGCTGCCACGTGGGCCGCTAAGGATTTTGGGCCTCGCTAATTTTGCACAGTCTGACATTGATAGAGTTAAGCTCTGCGGTCTTTGGGCCATATCAACACTGGACCCAACACTAGCCACCCATGCTGGGTCAGCTTGAAGACGACGCCCGGCATGTCCATGGCGGGTCCAGTTGACTATCATGCATCCCTCCTCGAGATGTGTTAGATCTTGTTTTCTTCTGGCTTCGCGTGTTCCCCAAGTAGCTGTGTAGGCTTTTCAGTCGCCGCAGAGATTCGATGCCTTGAATGGAAGGATTCTCACGCTGAAGCCCGCGTTCACTATGGTGGCTTTCTTGTTTCGTGAATGACGGCCGTCATGCAGCATGCCCTGTTGGGTGCTAAGAGGGCACTAGCTCGCCCATAAATAGGGAAGCCTCCCAACTGGTAAGATCCATGACTTAGCCAATCCTTCGAGGAGTGATGCGGAGTCCTTGGCTTGCCCTGCTCCCGGCGGGAATTCATAAAGGAATCGGATGGACTTGTTGGAGATCCGAAACTACCGTTGAAGATTGTCGTTACTCCCTTCCTACGGGCAGTTCCTCACCCCGATGAGGGTGGCTCAGCCACGCTGCCACCTTCATATGCCTCTCTCACAACCGATATGGCCTCCAATCAGCGGGAGGATCACAGCGGAGCTATCATGGGGGGCTATATCCTTGGGGTGGTGCATCGTCGCTGATCTCGACTGCAGCTAGTGGATCATGTATGCCGGCATGAGAGGGGGCAAGAATCGGAGCCCCAGTGGGGATTGCTGCAATGGGTGCTAGTCCTTTCGCTGAAGGTTGTCGGAGGAACCTTCGGGGTTAGGCCAACATCGGGGGCGCCGACGTGTAGACGGATCAGAGTTTTGGTGACGAAGCGAGAGGGATCTAACGTAGATCATGTCCCCCAATCCGGTTCCTGCGTGCGGCGATGTTATTCTGGACTTCATGCTCCATGCTGTATCTTTTTCTTTTTTGTACTTTTACTGTCACAAGCTTTGTACTTGTAAAGGAAATTTTGATTAATAAAAGTAGTAATCATCGCCTTTACTCTTTTCTACTTGTCACATGAATCTTCTCCTTTTTGTCGTTTAGCATGATATGGCTCAAGGGCTGTGGGACCCTTTTGCCATCATACGCGCCAGGCTATTCGCTTGAGTGTGCCTAGTTACTCGTGGCCTATTTTTCCGGCATCATCTCTTGAATCCTGACGCAAACTATTGACGAGAGGATGTGGCATGGAGATGTCGACGACGTTTTCTGTCTCGGGAGTCTGATCGCTGCTGGCGGGGGTCACATCCGTTGAACTTTCTGACTCATTGATTGCGTGGGAAGTCCTGGCGGTGTCGCGTCATAATGTTCCTCTTTGGAAAAGCGTGACGCTTCAGGGATCCGCCACATGGAAGAAGCTAGTTGGTCCTTCTAGCGTGCTTTTGCCTTCAGACGACGTCGCTTCCTTGGAGGGTTTTCGGCTATTTAAACGCCAGATTTCACCCAAGCCTTGTGTCCTTCGACTACTCAAGAGCGTTAAATCTGCTCTGCTATTGCTTTCTTCTTCCCTTCTTCCATCGTTGTGGCATTAATGGAGAGATCATCTTCTTCCTCAGAATCTGAGCCATTTTCTAAGGAATCTGTAAAGGACACGCACGCCTCAAGGTTTCACAATGAGGTTGCGCCTAGCATCGTGGCAGTAGGGGCTGCCATTCAGAGGCCACCATCATTGGGCCAATTAGATCCTTGAGGACACCGCCTGGCTTTAAGGCGGATGGGGCGTCTACTTCGTCGAGGCATCGAAGGCCTGGAAGGGTAGACCCAACCCTCCTTCGTGTTGGCAGGGCGGTGGAAGAGATGGAGGCTCGCGTGTAGGCCACCGTCGGAGAGGTCGAGCAGACTCAAGCATGCATGGCTCACTTTGAGTAGGTATGGACGAAGTCTAAAGCAAGGGCATCGCGACTTTTCAGCGCCAACTTGCAGGCTCGAAATGGCATTCTGCCCTTCAGGAGGAGCTCGAGCAACTTCAGGCACGATTTGGGGAGGAACACGTGCGGCTGGAGGCTGAGTTGAGGCCGAGGTTCAGGCCAAAAGAGCTGGCTTTGGCGCTAGAAAGGAGGATCGAGGAGGGCATCCGTCTAAGCCGAAGGATAGTTTTGCTGGAGGAGCCAAGCTTTCGCATCGGTCTTCTGGACTCTTGAAACTCAGGCACCAGAACGCGCACGAAACTGATGGAGTTCACAACTCCCGATCTTTCATGGCCCAAAGAGGGCAGTTAGATGTAACCCATGGCCGCTTGTTGCCTCCTTCTGTAAAGAAAAATTTATTAGTGAATCAAATAATAAAGATTCTCTCTTTTTTTTTTTTTTACTTGGCTGAACAATTTGTTCATGGCTTTTGTTGTGCTTGAATGGTTCGTTCGTCCTTCCTATTCTGCGCTTTGGGAAGGCTTGCCGCCACCGTTTCTGGGAACTAGGATCGCCGCATTAAATGCTTGTGTGAAAGCTAAGGTTTCGGTAGGTGGCTGAAAGAATGATGAGTTGCGATCTGACAGGCGCCATGATTTGCCAACGCTTGGGACTCGAAGTATTGTGCTGAACGAGCGGGTGTCATGGCCAGCAATCAGGGAGCCAATTGCATTTCCCGTGTGCTTGGCCCTTCGTTTCCTGGCGTTGCCTATTTAAGCAATGCCTCGGCAAGTTTCCATACTTCACGCTTCCCTACATTGTGAACTTGCCACATTGCTTCGAGAGTCATGGCGAAGAAGAAGAGTTCCCCTCCATCTTCCTACGCTTCCCGTTCGATATGCCATGGAGTTGGAAACACCGCATCAGTCCTGTCGACGGGTGCCATTACTACACTAATGGTCGATTACGGTGTTCCTAGCAGTTGGGCTTACCTCGCTCCTGGCCCGACTGGAAGGGCTAACGCTCCCGCAGAGGGCTTCATTGTCGTATATGAGCACCAACTAAAGGGAGGACTTCGCTTTCCTATGGCAGTCAACTTGTATGGGATCATCGAGGTGTTGGGCATTCCCGTCGCAGGGCTTCACCCCAACGCCATCCACTATCTAGTGACCATGTGCGTCTTTGCTCGTCTCTACCCCAATGAGTTCACTGCAAACTTAGTGAAGGTGATCTTTCGTTTTGCTAAGTCTGAAGATTGGGTCTCAATGTCTCATCGTGATGGCTTCTACTTTCGAGGAATTAACTCTGACTCAGTGAAGAATTGGAAGATTCATTTTTTTCTTCCTGCAGTCTCCTCCAGAGTGGGAGATTACCAATGAGTGGGGCCCAATCTCCAACTTCTTTCAGGTGGTTGTGACTGTCAAAGAAGTGAGCAAAGAGACGAAGTTGATCATTGACATTCAATAGCAGATGGAGACGTTTTCTGTGCAAGGTTTCTACTTGACCTCCACTGCTCTTTCTGCTGCCAAGTGGAGATCTTCGAGCGGCTGGGTGGCGGCGCTCTGGGGAAGAAGAGGAGGGCAGAAGCCATCGTTCTTTGGGAGCTGATGAGGGGGTCCTTCGGGGAGAGTGACTAATTGTTGGAGACCTATTCATACGAAGAGGAGGCGCCCCTAAAGAGGCTAAGGGTAGTAGGAAGCACCTCTACCCGGAAGGCGCAGAGGCAGGTTGCTGGGCCAGCTGCATACGTTGAGGGCTCTACGTTGGAGCAGGTGCTAGATTCTGAGCCGCAGGAGGGAACGGTTGAGCATTCTCCGATTCCTACCATGGCGTTGGCGGAGTGTGGAGTTCCCACGGGGGAGCTTTCTTCTGGAGGGGAGTCCCCTACAGACCCCTTCTTCGATCAAGAGCCGCAAGAGGTGGTGGTTGGACGCATGGTGATCGTGGAGATTGACGTGCCAGGATTCGAGGAGGCCGTTGAGGTGGGCGCCTTGGAGCCCGCGCCAGGAGTAGCAGAGGCTCCAGAGTTTATTGGTTCACATGCTAGGGCGCCCTTTGAGGTGTGTGTCCTGGAGACTTCCATCGCTGAGGAGGGCATCGAGGCTGGTTGGGCTGCTGGTTCACCTGGCGTCGTCGTGACCCAAGAGGCGGATGCGGCGGAGGTGGCTCAAGAGCTAGAGCCCTCGAGCGTCCCTTCGACATCTGTGGCGCTAGATGCTGCCAGCTCCGCGGAGGTTGTTGTTGAGCACTCCGAGCCCACGAGCATGCTTACATTAGGAGACAATCAAAGCCACACGGACGTGTCCCTCACTCAGGTATGATCATCTTGGAATGGGCATACTTTTGTTGATGTTCTGTTGATGGGAACATTGGAAATTTCTGATTCCCTATTTTCCCATGCAGGTTCTCGAGGAGCTTGACTTCATTGACGCGGTGTATGATCAACTGCGCGGGCACTTCCGCCAGATTAGGGAAGAGTCCGAGCAGGAGGTGATCTAGCGTGCGGGAGTTGAGATCGCAGAGCTCGGGGGGGGGGAAGTGAGCAACTGAGAGAGAACCGGTGGCTGAGGGGCTGGATCTCCACCTTGGAAGACGACATCGCCTACATCTTGATGGACCTCGGGCTGTGGTTTACCCCGAAGGAGGTGGGCCATGCGCTCAATACCAGGTTCTAGGATAGCATCCGCCTGTGCCGCTAGATTGCCTCTGTTGCGTCTCTGAGTGCTTCCGTGGGGAACTTTCATCCGGGGAACGTGGGGATCTCTGACAACTCCCGCCCGAAAGACTTTACCGAAGAGGTTGGTCCATAGGATCAATAAAGCCATCAGAGTTTTTGTACAGTTTTCTCCTTTTCATTGCTCAATCGCTGCCTTGTAATCTTGTGTGTACATGATAAATGAAAAGCATCTTCTTTCCTCGCATTTGCTGTTTTTGAATACTTGTGATTTCTCTTGGTCTTGTAACTTGTATTTGAATAGCTAAGTTGTTGAGCTATCATCGCTAAGGCCCAAATCCGGCGCCTTCTTGAGCTATACTCGTCCTTCGTCAGAGGACATCATCGCATCTCGTGCGTTTAGTGGGAAGCTTGGTCCAGTGAGGTGGACGTCGTCGCAAGCTCGGTGGAGCCACGCTAAGGGCTAGCTAGGTTTTCAAGCCACAGCGGCCAGACCCCAGGTCCTAGACCTTTGCGCGCATGGTACCTATCCCAGGAGCTTGACCTCGCTCAAGGTGTTGTCGCTCCCGTGTGCATGGTCGTAGCCCACGACCATAGTTAATTGAGGGTGCTCTCTTCTTCAGGAGAAGGTCGCGCATGCTTGCCGTTCTTGCCCCCTAAGGTTTTGGTGGCCGTGTGTTAGGGATTTCAAAAGCCCCCAAGCATGATATTTCAACCGCATAGGTCACCTAGTACGAAACCGAGGCTATGGGGCCACTTTCGGCTTTTCGACGCGGAGCCAAAATTCGGATATGACCAATTCTGGGCCGCTTGGCACGGAGCCAAGGTTTTGAGGGCCGCTTAGAGCCTTTTAGCATAGAGTTGAAATTTGGATACGACCCCTTCTGGGCCACTTAGCACAGAGCCAAGGTTTTGAGGGCCGCTTAGGGCCTTTCGACGCAGAGTCAAAATTTGGATACGACAGCTTCTAGGCCGCTTAGCACGAAGCCAAAGTTTTGGGTTTACGGACAGATGAAAATCCTTTCGACTTAGAGGCAATTTAGGTCGTTTCATCTTTTGAAACATCGTACGTGCAAACACTCATATGCAATGGCACACAAGAATATATAAATAATTAATTTCATTAAATGCAAACACCATACATGTACAAGCACCCTTCGTCATGTGTGTGTATGCCTTACTTGGGCTTGGTGTTGGACTATTGGTAGTATTCTTGACGTTGGCGGTGTTTCAGGTTCGAGGGACTAATTTGCCGTCTTGAGTACATAGTTTGTACGCTCCATTCTGGAGGATTGTCGAGACGAGAAATGATCCTCTCAACCTGGGAAGAGTATGTTCTTGCTAGCGGCCTTTCTCGCTGCCTCTATACTCCAGAGGAACAAGTCTTCAACTTTGAGCAGGCGTGCCTTCACACGCTTATTGTAGTACCACGCGACACGCTACTGGTAGACTACCGTCCTCAAGCAGGCTGCGTCATGGTCCTATAGAAGCAAATCTAGGCATTCCCTAATTGTTTGAGAGTTGGTGGCTGGATCAAAACACTCAACCCGTAGGCAGAGAAGCCCCACTCCAACAGGGACAACTGCTTTGACCTCGTAACAAAGGTTGAATGGCGTCTCCCTCGTGGGTTCCCACGGGGTTGTGCTATATGACCAGAACACGGAAGGTAACTCATCAACTCATGAGCCCTTTGCGTCTTCAAGCTTTGTCTTTAGTCTCTGCAATAGTGTTCGGTTGGTGACTTCAACCTGTCCGTTTGTTTGAGGGTACCCCACAGATGTATGAATCAGCCTAATGCGCAAGCTTGTACAATACTTGGTAAATCGCTTGCCAATGAATTGGGTTCTATTGTCGGTCACTATGACATCGGGAATCCCAAAATGGCAAACAATATTTTGGTGGACAAACTCCGTTGCGTTCTGCTCGGTGATTCACGCCAAAGGAACTGTTTCGACCAATTTGGTGAATTAGTCGATACTGACGATAAGGAACTTCCTCTATCCGGAGGCTAAGGGTATAGGTCCAAGAATGTCGAGCCTCCATTACGTGAATGGCCATGGGGGCTGAAGGCCGTGCAGCTCCGTATGAGGCTGATGGGTCATGGACCTGTGAACTTGACAGCTCTTGCATTTTCTACTGAATTCTGAGACATCCTGCCTCATCGTAGGTCAAAAAAGACCTTACCGCATGATCTTGAATGTAAGATTTTTTCTCCAATATACGAGCTGCATACGCAAAGGTGGACTTCACTCAGCACGTACTTGGCTTCCTCTGGAGTTAGGTACTTCAGGTAGGGAGTTGAATACCCTTGTCGGTATAGCCTACAGTCAACGATTGCGTACCAGCCTGCTGTCTTTTTAATCTGCTTGGCCTCATCGGCGTTAGTCGGTAATGTCCCATCCGTCAGGTATCTATAGTAAGGGGTCATCTAGTCGTCGCCTTCGCTTACTTGCAGCACCTCCTGGTCCGGACCGTCCACACTGGGCGCAGCCAGGACTTTCCACATGCTCCTAGCGTACTGCTCCAGAGATCTTGTTACAGCATCCCTCGCCAACTGATCGGCTTTCCAGTTTTTAGCTCTGAGGATGTGTTCCATCTCAAAGCTTCCAAATGTCTGGATCTGGGCCTTTGCTTTCGTTAGGTATTTCGTGAGTTGCAGGTTTAATGCCTTGAAGGCTTATTGGATCTGATTGAACATTAACTCCGAGTTGCTTCGCACAACTAGCGACTTCGCGGAGCATTCCCTGACCAGACGGAGTCCCGCTAGAAGAGTTTCATATTCCGCCACGTTATTGGTGGCAGGGAAATCTAGCGTGACAAAGTACTTGATCTCTGATCCATCCGGCATTCTGAGCACGACTCCAGCTCCGCTGCCTGCCTGAGTAGAAGATCCGTCGACATTCAGGATCCATAAGGGGGCATCCGGCGTCTCCAAACCGCTAGGATAGTGCAGGGCGTTTAGAGTTGGGATCGCCATCTCGACGATGAAGTCTGCTATTGCTCTAATCTTGAGGGCTGGTCGTAGCCGAAACTCCATATTGAACTCGCCCAACACTATAGCCCACTTGACCAATTGTCCGGACGTCTCCGATTTCTGGAGGATTGCCTTCAAGGGCTGGTTCATTAGTATGACGATCCGGTGCGCCTGGAAGTAGGGTCTCAACTTTGATGCGAAATAGATGAGGGTTAAGGCAATCCTCTTTGCGTGCGGGTATCGGGTCTCCACATCCATCAATACCTTGCTCACGTAGTACACAGGCCACTGCGTGCTCTCGTGCTCCCTAATGAGCACTGAGCTTAGCGTCTTGTTTGACGCTGCCAAGTAGAGGTACAGATCCTCGCTCATGGATGGTGAACTCAAGAGGGGTGCACTGGCAAGGTATGCCTTCAATTCTTGGAATACTTCCTCGTACTCGTCAGTCCACCGAAATCCGGATGCTTTTGCTCCTTGAAGCACTTTAAAGAAGGGTAAATACTTCTCTGCGGACTTGGCTAAGAATCGTGATAGGGTTGCCAGCCACCCCGTGAGTTTTTGGACTTCCTTCACTGTTCGTAGAGGGCTCATATCGAGGATGGCTTTAATCTTATCCGAGTTTGCTTCTATGCCACGATGGGATATTATGAAGCCAAGGAACTTTCTGGAGGCTACCCCGAACGTGCACTTGGCTGGGTTTAACCTCATCCTATGAGCTTAGAGCACCTCAAAGGTCTTCTCCAGATCGCAAACGTGATTGTCGGCTATTTTACTTCTCACGAACATGTCATCCACGTACACTTTTACATTCCTATAAATCTGGGTCTCAAAGATCTTGTTGACCAGATGCTGGTAAGTCGCCCCAACAGTCTTGAGGTTGAATGGCACGATCTTATAGCAATAGGTTCCCTGGTCGGTCAAGAAGGAGGTGTACTCCTTATCATTCGGGTCCATTTTTATCTGGTTATAGCCTGAATAGGCATCCATGAAGCTCAGAAGCTCGAGCCCGAACGTGGAGTCCACTAACTGATCAATCCAAGGGAGCGAGAAGTTGTCTCTCGGATAGGCTTTATTTACGTCGATAAAGTTGACGCACATTCGCTACTTGTAATTGCTCTTCTTCATGAGCGCAAAGTTGGACAGCTAATCCAGGTATTGTACCTCCCTTATAAATCTGGCATCCAGCAGTCTTTTTGCTTTCTCTCTTACAGCTATTAGCTTCTCAACAGAGTGGTTTCTGTGCTTCTATTTGACGAGCTTGTGGCCGGGATCGAGGCCCAACCTGTAGACCATTACTCTGGTCGGTATCCGAGGTATGTTGGCAAGGACCACGCGAACACATTAGTGTTCCTTCAGAGGAAGTTGATAAATCGGTCGTGGCTGGGCGCGGTAAGGGAGCTACCGATATGTATACTTCTCTGGCTCGGTAGGGTCCAAAGGGACCATTTCGGTTGCTTCACCTGATTGGGCTTGCTGCAGTGTGGCTTCATCGCAAAAATCCATGTCTCTATCCTACTAGTCTGGCACCGCAGGAGTAACTTAGGATATGTTGCATGTCCATCCCATTACCTGATCGTTAAGCACCTCTCCTATACTGTGCGAGGTTAGGAAGTTCACATTCAGATGAGGGATTGAAGTGATGGCCCTGAAGGCGATGAGGAATGGTCTGCCTAGGATGGAATTGTAGATGGATGGTACGTCGATGACGAGGAACGTTAGCTCCCGTATAGTAGTACGCAAGTAAGTTCCCATCGTGATTTCTAGCTAGACTTCTCCCTACACAAGCACGGGTTCGTTATCTAGGCCATACAGAGAGCCTTCGATCGCTCTCATCTGATTTCATCTTAACCCAAGTTTAAAGAACACATCAAGATATAGCAAATTTTGAGAGCTCCTATTATCAATGAAGATTCATTTCAGTTAGTAGTCAACCGTATTATTTGAAATGATGGTGGATACAACAAGAGGATCCGAATAAGGGGAGGCTACATATGTCATATCATCACTACTGAGGATAATGACATCACTCCTAACCTCTACTCTAGCTCTCTTGCTGCTGGAAGCTTGTTCGGGTTGTGCCTGCTTGCTGCTCTTAACTGGTCCAGTCGAAATCATGTTGATCACGCTGACGGCTGTGCAGTTTCTTGGCTGTTTGCTCGCTTTGCCTTCTGAGGCTGCGGGGGCCTGCCCCAAGCCATTCATGAACCGTTTGAGGTGTCCGCGTCGGATTGGGTTTTCTATCTCATGTTGTAAGGTCCGACAGTTCTCTGTAGAATGCCCCAGAGATTAGTGATATTGGCTGTATTTCGTCTAGTCTTCACCTCTCGGGTCCTTTGGCACTTTTTGCTACTTTAAGAACTTCTCATCCTAGATCTGCATCAAGATATTTGTGCGAGTATCATTCAAGGGAGTCAGGGATACTGGCCCATGCTCTTTCTTGGATCCCACCTCAGGCCACGGCTGCTTGCGGCATTTCTGGAAGCGGCTACTGTCGTCATTCCTCTTCTTTTCGACAGCGGGCCTGGGTCCTTCCGGCTGGTGGTCCATGCGTTTAGAACGCTTTGCCTCGTTGGCTTCTTTTGTCGAGATGTAGGCTCGAGCGATAGTCTCAACTTTCCGGAAGGAGTGAGAACGCTGGTGCGACAGGTGCTTGAAGAAGTCCCCAACTGCCAACGTAGTGACGAAGGCATTGAGCTTTAGCTCTTCAGAGAGTTGGGGGATCCGACGCACTTTAGTGATGAAGAAGTTCAAGAACTGCTTTAGGCTCTCATCCGGCCTCTGGCGAAGGCGGACCAGGTGCCAGGACTGCTTCTCCTCATTCTGGTTGGAGGCAAATTGGTTCGAAAAGCAGTCTGTGAGCTCGTCGAAGGAGTGGACGAAATTTGGCTGGAGGCCGTGAAACCAGAGCAATGCGTCCTCTCTAAGAATAATAGGGAAGCACTTACACATTATAGCCTTGCTCGCTCCATGGAGGGATAGGTGGGTGGGGAAGTAATTGAGGTAGTCTATCGGGTCCTTACTCCCATCGTACCCATCCAAGGTCGGCATTTTAAACTTGTGGGGGAGCGGCTGGGTTCGGATGTCCATTGCGAAGGGTAACGTTCACAAGTCAATAGAGGATCGTCCGAACTTCTCCTTGAACAAGTGGTTCCAAATCACCTCCACCTTCTCCTCCATCCGGGGAGTGGACCCGCTCCTCCACGCATTGATGACGTTGCAAAGCTCTGCGTTGTCTTGTGAGTTCTGTTGGTCACGCTGATTGTGGTAGTTATCTGCACGGGCGGTCGTGCACTGCATAAGTCTGCGGCTGTCTACCTCCTTTCGTTGCAGGAGTTGTGGGGGTCGTGCCACTCTGGGCTTTCCACCTACTCATTTCGGTTAGGGTAGCTTCCATTGGTCATTTGGGCCTTGCTGTCGAAGGCCGCCTAGGCCTCGGCGTCGTCAAGCCAATCTGATTTGGCTTTGGGCCTCTTGCGCAGCATCTTCCTCGCCTGGAGGTTGATGCCTAGGGTGCTAGAGGAGGAGCCCCATGCCATTTTGTGCCCATCCAGTCACAGAGCACCTGAAGTATTAGCCTCATGTCGCCCAACTCGGCGGCTAGCTTGTGGACATCCAGCTTCAGTCGCTGGTCAACACGGCTATCCACCGAGGGGTCATCTTTACAAGCAGCCGCGTCTCTTGGTGGTGAGCTAGCTTGCGCTCCGGTGTTGGCCATTTTCGTGTAAAAGGTTGAGTGTTGAGGGGAGATGCAAGACTTTTTATTGCGTTCCCACAGACGGCGCCAATATTGCATCCTGAGTTTTGGGTTGTTGTATGAACCGCGTCTCTTGGTGGTGAGCTAGCTTGCGCTCCGGTGTTGGCCATTTTCGTGTAAAAGGTTGAGTGTTGAGGGGAGACGCAAGACTTTTTATTGCGTTCCCACAGACGGCGCCAATATTGCATCCTGAGTTTTGGGTTGTTGTATGAATTAGGGAACTTTCAGATTCTCAATTTGAGTCAAATCTCGAGCAGGTCCAGTCTCCGTTGTTTGGTTAAAATCAAGTAAAAAAAAGTGTTATATTTTAAAACTCAATCCCGACATTAATTAACAAAATTAATCAATCCTTATACTAATTACTCATTTTATTAGGTTGATCCGTAATACCAAATCAATATTAGACGTGAACTATAAGTCAATAACAATAATCGACCCAAATATACGATAATTAACCAAAACACAAGATTCGAAATTGCCATATTTGAAACTTGCTCTACATATCGATTACAATATAATGTCAAATAATACGTAATGAGATACGTCTAAATAAAATCAGAGTAAACAACAATCATGATTAACTGCTACTAGACAATTTAACATCCTACTATATTGCCGAGTATAACATCGTAATAACTAAATTAATATAAAATCAATTAACCAATGTAAAAGTAAATATTCCAAAATAACTGTTTGAGACAATTATAACATCTAAATTATCAACATTTCTAATTTTATTGTCTTCAAACAACTCTTCCATCCATCCTACATTCTTGTAAGTGCTCGAATCCGCTAATTTGAAGGCGTTAGTGACAATAAAAGTGAGAATGAGCCAAAAATTAAGTTAGTC
>JAODPA010010057.1:0-13613 GCA_025585075.1 Nepenthes mirabilis | reverse complement strand
TATATATTTACAAAATCTGGGCCGTCGTTTCATCCGACGGCCCAGAGGCAAAAAGCAGACCCGCGAATCCGTCAAGCAAAGGCAACGAACCGGATGCGGGGAGAGGAACATGGAATTTCTGAAACGCCTAAAGGACAGACAGAAAGCGAAGGTAGAACAGAAAACTGACATGGCGGGCGCAATCAAAGAGGCGAGGAGAGAGATGGAGACGCCTCCGGACGACGACGTTTGTCCAATCTGTTTCAGCGACTTTACTCTTCCTTGCAGGGCAAATTGCGGTCACTGGTTTTGCGGTTTGTTCTCTCTTCCTCGGCCTCTGTTTTTTCATTGATGGAACGCTTGTATGGCCTTTTCCCGATTTTGGCTGCTGATTGATTTGAGTGTTTCCTCTTTCAGTCATCGGAACCTACATTATTTGTTCTTTTGGTATACTGTCAAACCCTACCTCTTGTTCTTTCTTCGTTTGCTTTATTACTCTTTGTTCATATTGCTAATGAACCAGTTCATCCAAAAAACTTGGGCTTGGTTGAGCTGTGGTAGTCCATCGTCACTGTCCATTCTTTTAGCCGCTAATGTTGTTGGCGGGGGGTTTAATGCGTGTGAAAAAACACGGAACTTAGCACCTGTTTTTGTAAATCTGCTGTCGAAAACCAAAATGCGAATCACAACCTGAAAATGTCTAGCCAAATCCAGCTTTCAGCGTGAAGACCTAATATTTTTTATCAAGCCAGTTGCTTTCGGGCTTATAACACCACCTCTGGCGCGTGCTGAAATCTATTTAAAAAAAAACGATGTTTGAGGAATAGAACATCAGACATCTTTACGTAGAAGTTTTGATGCCAAGTTAGACTTTTTTTGATATACCTATGTCGAGGAAGGAACTTTCCAATAGGATCCACTGTTAGGTGATTCAAAACTTGCTGAGGAACACGAGCAACTCATAATTGCAGATATGTTGGATTTTGTGCTAAATGTGTATAAATTGCTTCCTTTATGTGATTTCTTTCAGTTTTCATTCTATCCATATCTTCTGTTATTTGTGAAAATTATGGCTGCTTTGAGAAGAACTTCTTAGAAAGGCTTGAAAGGAAGATCAATTTATTGCACAAGGAACTTGAATAAGTATGGAAGGATTGCTAGGGAAAAACACTGCCAAGGAGGGAGCTGATATTGCATTGCTTTGCAAACACGTTCAATTGCGGGGCTACTAGTAACAGGCTATGGTTTGAGACTCCTGACACATGCAGAAACACTGAGGAAGGACCTTGGCCTTGAAGAACTCCCTGCCCTGCCAAAAAAACACTATTGGCCTTGCCGAACTCCCTATCTCTCATGCTTCCAGACCTCACTATACTTCCCAAACTTCTAAGCTTCCCCAACTTCCAGAGTGGATGTAGGCATTGACACCTATAGTATTTATACATATGTGTTGGATATTATCTAAATCTAAACATTTAAGCTAATGGGTTATTGGCCAATACACATTGATATGACACGAAAACTTATTCTATCTATTAAGTGTGGGACACTTTATGGATTCAGATCTCACATGCTTGCTGACTAGGACGACGTTATTTCCAGAGAAATACTTGTTGGAGAGTGAATTCTCCCGTCCTAATGCTTGTTATCTACAAATATGCTCTGGAAACAACATTGACCATGTGAAATTAAGGCAACATGAGGTGCTTATGCCTTGTTCAGGATAGCTTATTTATTCAGCACTTGTTCCTTATTAGTGCTTACTTGAGCTGGAAAAACAAGAAGTCACAATAAATACTTTAGGCCCGGTTTGGACACCGGAAATGGGCTTTGGTATTCAGAATTGGGATTGAAATTATAAGCCTAATTTTAATTATGTCGTTTGACGGCATGCGAAATTGAAATTCCACTTCAGTGTTTCAATTCCTTGGAATTGAAAAAATAATATTAGATAATTCTTTTATAATTTTGGGGGAGAGTAAAGAATTATAATGGTAGGGTTTGAAAATTCTTTTTCAATTAGATGTGATATGGTCAGACCAAACAAATCAAATTGATAAAATGTTTTCAGTTGTTTGGGTCTGGTTGTAGTGTGCTGGCCATTATTTTACTTTTTAAGTTATTTTGTGATACAAATTACATAAAAATATCATCTAAAATTTTGAAAAGCTCATATTTTGATATAGACAATTGCCTAAAAATATTTTAAAACATGTGCACATCGAAAATATTGACTACTAATTAGTATTTTCTAGGTAGTCGTATTACTTGGCAAAAATACGTAGTACTCATCTATCATGCTAATTGGATTAAACGGGTTGAATCAACCAACAATCATTTCTATTTTTTATAAAATATAAAAAAATTATATTAAAAATAAAAAATAAAAATAAATAAATAAATATATACCCAATATCAATCTAGTAGAACTGGAATTTAAAATTATAATTCTAAATTTCAATTCCAATTTGGTAAGCCAATCAAACCCTTACTGTTACTGCTTATTTTGAACACACACTTTCTATCTACACGCGTCACAATTAATTCTCTCACAATCTTTTGAGAGGAACATATTACTTATGCATGCTGGTTAAAAGTAGATTTCAAGAGCTTATTTTCTGCACTTATTGCTTATCCAATAAGCCGCATTAATGCTTTTTGTTATTACTTATTTTGTACACTTTATATCTACACAAAATCACAAGTAGTTCTCTTAAAATATATTGAGTGAAACGTATTTCATATGCATGTTGGTTGAATGTAGATTTCAAGTGCTTTTCAATTGATCAGGATTCACGCGGATGCAAAGTCTATAGAGACATGTATGATCAATTTAAGAGTGAAATCAAGTATCATGCATGGTTTTCAACACTGTTAGCCTTACAACGTACTGAGCAGTGCTTATTATTTTTAGTACTTATTGCATTCAAAACTCTTTTTAGCACTTGAAATTTCTGCAATTTTTTGCAATTTATTCAGGGAATTAAGTATGTATAATTTTTTTTTTTTCTCGTGCAGGTTCATGTATTCTACAGGTTTGGAACCATGGGTCAGCATTTGAGACTTGTAAGTGCCCCATGTGCTGTCGTCACATTGCAAGCTTGACACCAAACCTATCATTGCACCAGGAGAATGAATCAGAGGCTAGGAAAGTTATGAATGCTATTGGGAGATACAATCGGCTTTTTGTTGGAGGTCCCCGAGGCCTTGTTCTGGTTAGTTTTCTTATCCATTTGTTCAAGCATGTTATGTATGTTCTTTTATCATCTTTTTTACGGTGGTACATAGTCAAAATATTTCGGATTTGGTCATGATGCAACTTCTTTGCTTCATCCTCCCCCACCCTGTTCTAAATAAAGAAAGAAAGAAAACCATTACTTAGAGTTGAAAACCTAATAGTTCATGGAGATTTGGATGGTATTATCATACAAAGTTAAGAATGCTGCAATGCTAGGATAAGATTGGAAAATTTGCCTTGCTAATAGTTGTGCCACATAATCATCATATTCCAGAACAATATATGAAACATCCATGTTTATATCTTGGAGAATGACGTCCATTACTATTTGTCAACTACTTCTGTGTATACAGTCATCTGACTATTAATCTAAAAAATTGGAAGAAACAAATGATGAATTGAATGTCCAATGAATAATTTTATAATTAGGAATACAACAATTGTGAAAGGCAATATAAAATATAAAATTCAAGGTATAATAACTCACAAATACAAGGATTATATCTAGTAAGTATTGTATGATAAATTCCATGAACAAATATTGCATAGTAAGAATCTGCGAGGATTATAATTTTATTACTACGAATCTAAGGCTAATGTATTTATGCCCCTATAATTGCGTAAATTATTTTATACTCAAACCACTGTTTATTACATTACTGGGCAATGCCAAGAGTATCCTATAAACAACATTTTTAGCCTAATCCGTCACTAAATATCTAAAGATATCCATATAATGCTCATAGGTTATGTTGGAGAAATAATTATATCATCAAGATTAACAGAATGGTTTCACTATCGGATAATATGGATTACACTAAGATACCCTGGTGCCCATATCATCCGAATATAATAGTGTCTTCGTATATTTTTCTTTACCTTATCCATGAAATGTAGAATGAAGTGTTATATTATATTAAACTATGATATATAGTATTCAGGATCCATACAAAAGGTAATATTATATTTTTGTAATGATTAGTTCTTTATTTCATTCTATCAAGATTGACTATTAAAAATAGAATTGTGAATGAGAAATAAGGAAACATAAATAAGAATTGATATTAAAAAATTATGATTGTCCTTTATTCTCTCTACTGTTTCTCTATTTTCTTTGTTCTCTTTTCTATTTCTTCCCCCTTTCCCTCTCTTCTTCCTTCCACTATCTCTGCTTTCCTGCATCACATACCCTGACATGACATATTTATATATTTGACATAATAATGTAAACTTCCAAAAATACCTTCCCGGCTATATGACAATGACAAATAAGGCAAACTTACATCTTTCAATCATTCAACATTACCCTCTTTTCTGTTTTGTACCAAAAATATCTTGAATGTCTCATAGAAACTTGGCAACTTTTTTGTTCATCACATGTCATTCGGAGGGGAATTGGTTTTACTCTTGCTCAAGGATTTTCAGTAGCCTAAAGAGGAAACGACTAATTTTTTTAATGCATAATGTAGTTGAATTTCTGTGTTTACTAAGATAAAATGTTGGAGATTGGTATCTGCCTTGGCCTCTTTGTGAATAGCATCTATTTCTTAGTCTCAGTAAAACAATTCCAATTCTGCCAAGTATAGTTCTTAGTTCTTACTGGTTTTATTCCTTCACTGGGGCAAGGGACTGTGATTTTCTGTTCATGTACTTATAATGGCAAACCAGGTAGTAGATGATTGGCATGTGTCAGTTTCTTACAAATTGTAAAGATGGCGTCAACGAATGCCATGCTTCCTCCATATTTGTAAAACACTCTTCCCCTTTTTAAGAAACTAGTAATCATAACTTAGATTCACCTAGACTCTTGATTAAATAAAAGGGGTAGCCCTGTGTATAAGTCTCCCACATTTTGGGGTCTTGCTGCCTGCTTCATTAAATACCAAAAAAAAATCTGGCAAAATTGAGGCAATCAAGGTCAGCTTGTTGGTTGTCTACCCACTTGTCCAGTCTAATGGTATAGGTTCAATTCCTATCAATCATCATATCTACCTCTTTCCATCTTATGAAAGAAATAGGGAGGATCATCTTGCACGTTTGGGGACATAAATAATCATGCCTTCTTGACTTTGCAAATGCTCAGTTGCTTTTATGAAATAGGGCTTTTTTCAGAACAGACTTTGATGAAAACCCACTGGCAGGGATGTAAACAAAGGAAACCCAGTGTTGATATTCAAACACTAATCTAGCATGTGGATTTTCAGCTGTACTTTTTCAAATGAGTTATTTCCTGTGAGCCAAATGTATGTTGCATGAATGCTTTGTGCCGCTCAATTATTTGCTGGCTTATTCAGGTTTGGAGCATTGAAATGTTGGCTGTTTCTTCCTGTGAACTTACTGTTTGATAATCATTTCTTGACAGAGAGTACGCGAGACACCTCTTCTTGTTGGAAGAATGCTTCGAGAAATGACAGATCCTAATCAATTTGAATATCATCTTCTCAAATGGCGATGTTTTGCAGTTGAGTCATCTATGAGATAGTATAATATGCCCTTTTCTTTTTCTCAGTTCAATTTATTCTTTATCCGCAAATATGTTTTTGGTGCTTTCCAAAAATTCAGCAACCTTCATATCGGTTACTTTCATATTGATTATTAACTGCTGTTACTGCTACTAGAATTATAATTATTGATTAATTTGGTTCCTTGTTTCAGGTCCAGTGTTCAGTTTGGTTTGACTTGAAATAGGCCTATCCAAACCAAAAAACAGATGATAGACCTTTTTTTAAAGACTCAATGCAAATCAAATTGATTTTACCCCAAAACTTATATGGAAACTGATATATTCTATTTTTGCTGTTGGATTGGTCCACTGATTTTAATTTGAATACCAAATTTGTTCTTAGATTAGAATGCGGATAAATTTGACAAATGGTTGGAGATCATTATGAACTTCCCAAGGATATAAGCCTGGCAAGATACTCAAGGAATTCCATTAATTTCATTAACACTTGACTTATTACAGCAAATGAAAGATCTGTCTATTAAGTTCCAGTTTTTGTCCTTGGCCGAGAATTGATATGGAACGCATGGGCTTTTGATCCATAGACCAAGTTACTTTCTTGTCAACTATCAAAGGAGAAAAAAAATATCCTGCTCTTATTTGAGAAACTGAGGGTGTGACTTTGTTTCAAAATCTCTCTATACCAAGTGTGATAATGTGGAGTTGACAGTTGTGCTTCACACCTAGGGAAAATAGTTGCAATTTGGACATGACTTCTTCAACCAGTACAGATCATGCTACTGACTTCCGATATATAATTCTTTCCTGAAGGCTTGAGACGTCCTGTTGGGAAATCGCAATTCATGATCTGGCTGAAGTTGAAAGCGCTGATGCTTGGTTATCCTTGCTTAATTTTGACACCTCATGTTTTCAAGAGGGGGGAATGGTGGTGAATGAACCAGTGTTTTTTATCCCTCCTTAAAGAATTCCCGTTCTATCCCCTTATATCATGTCCATTTTGGAGAGAGGTTCATCCTGTTAGGATATCAGCCTTTGATGGGAGAATAAAATTTATGGCATATAATTTTCTAATTTCTCATTGACCTTTTTTTTTTTGATTTGTAATTCAGAATAATAATTTTGTTTCACACTTTAATAGAAGTAAAATTAGAATCTTAGTTTGTCTGTAAACTACTTCCCTTGTTTGTTAAAGTATTTAGCACATATAACTATTCTGTTACTCAGAATAATAATTTTGGAGTTTAACCTGTATCAATAGTTATGTCAAAATAAAGTAATGTTTGATAGTTTAATATATCATGATTTTCCATAAATACTATTTGGGGAGCGGTGGGTGTCCAACACATAGGAGCTTGTTCCGTTTGTTACTACCAGATTGGGGTTCTGATAGAGAAATGTTGAATTCCTTTTCTGATGGATATTGTTCTCTTTAATGAGATAGTAGTCTGATTTTAGAGAATCTGTCTCTAGTTTTCAATAAGAGAGATGTGCTTTCATATCGGTGATATATTAATCAATATGACCCTATTAATTTACGATCCTCAGAAATCTTTTTTCATCAAATATGTTTGGTATTGATATGTATTATTTGATATCAATATGCTCACGACTGAAATTAATATTTATATTTTCATCCATCGTCATACTGTGTACTTTTCCAAGTATTGTAGGAGAGAGTGATGTCTTTTAGTGACCTTTTTGTTCTCTTTTTCTTTTGGTTCATCAGGAGGCTCCTAGTTCATTTGGTTGCATAAGAGCGGGTGGCCCCTCCCATTCTTAAACACCCAACCCTACTGTGGACCGGTTTCTTTTGTTTCTAGTACTTTAGGCAAGTGTTTGTTGACGCATACAGAGAGACGGAAGGCCTACTTGATCAAAAAGGTTTCTTTAATTTGTTTTTTCTTTCCTCTAATGCAAATCCTTAACCTCTATAATTGTATTTTTCAAGTCAACTTTATGTTGCTGAAAGTTTGATTCTTGGGAAATGAGTGTAATATTTGTTGCATTATTGCTGGGATGGGTGAAGTAGGTTTTCTACCAAACATTACATTGATTGTATAAAACAAATGAAAATCAAATGTCTTGAAAGTGTCAAGTTCTAATTGTTTGGAATTCTGTCATAACTTATGGTAGTTTCTTAGGTACGACCCTACCCTTCCTTTTTTATTCTCCTTTTGGTGTTGAGACTGATGTCTGAGGATTAGTATTGATGTCCTAGCTTCTTTGTCTGTGCCTGAGCTGTTTTCAGTACGAAGTCCTTTTCTCTTGCATTTTGCCTTGCAATCTATTTCTTCAGCAGAAGAAGCTTATATTTTTGCTTGCAGATGATGCTGGGAATTCTGTACATGGTCAGCCCCTTTGACTTTCTCCCTCAAGGTATCCGCATTTTCTGCTTCAGTTTTTTTTTTTTTTTGGGTGTTGTGGGGGGAGGGGTAGTAAGTGAACATTTAACAGATATCCTAGTTACCCATGAAATTAAGGTGATGTTTTTGCTGGCGGAGGATGCTGCCGTGCACCAGTATTATTCCAATTACCCATGAAATTAAGGTGATCTGGATCTGAAATGTCCAAACTTGGCCCGGACTGGACCAACCACATAAAATCTCAAAACATAACTCATTATCAAAAAGTGCCTCTTAAATAAAAGTAATAATCATAAATGTCCATAACCCTGTAAACTCTGAGGTGAAAGTTCAAATATATTCAATACTCTAAAGGACACATACCCGAAAATAAATATCTAAACTATTGTCGAGGAATGTAAATGTCTCTATATCACTCAACATAAAGCAGCTAGATTTTGGGATCATCTCTGCCTGTAAAAACTACACAGAAACTGCAGGACCTCCAGCTAATGCTGTGATCTTGTTCTAGTCTAGAATGTAAAAAAATTTAGGGTAAGCTAATCGTTCAGCAAATTACGTAATCAACAATATAATATGATAGTAATTATCTTGGTTTAAACATCAACATTTATAAAAGTGATGACAGCAACATAAAGCTCAAAGAACAACTCTACTCAAAACTCCACAACTCGTTGTAATTACGACTCAAGAACATAATAAAGATCATCAACCAATGAGCTCCACCAAATCCGAACATCATACAGACAACAAGCATGCACTACAATTTGGATCTCAACAAGAAATGTAGGTTTTATCTAACCGATCTCGACAAAGGTCTCTATGATTTGGATAACTCAACAATTTCTTCAAATCTTATTTTGTCATTGTAAACCAAATGCCACGTATTATTACCACTATCGGTAGGGTAAGTACCATGAAGTAACCGACACTCATAAATTTGATGTGACCAAATCTATGGTCTCTCAAGAATTTGCCACTGCGAATATGCAAACTTCTTAATCACACATATGCCTATATGATAATCTACAACTCTCCAAGTATAGGTGCTAGCCTTAGGTAATGTAGGAGCTAGCATTAGAGAATCCACAACTCTTTAAACATGTCAAACTAAGTGTCCCCTTTCACGAGATATCTTGATATCACACCATATTATGGTTATATGATTGTAAGTATCATTTCTCGAAAACAATCGATATTCCTTAAAATTATAGTGTAGTTGAGCTCCATCCACTAGGATGTGAGATAAATATTGGATAACTATAGACTTTACTAATATTTCACATGTTTTATATTTCTTAAATCCATCAAGATATGAAAATCATAATCAAACAAATATAGACTATACTCAGATTTTGCAAGTTTCATATTTTTTTAAATCGTAGTATTTTCATACTATTTCCTTTTTCTAACCATAGAACAACCAATAGAGCAAAATAACAAAGAACACAAACATTTAACGGATCAAAAGAAAGGCTAATAAGTGATGTTCATAAAGAAGTAATTTCTCACCTCCCTACATGGCCAATTTCTGCTCAATTTTTGCTCTATCAAGACCGACCTGAGGGTATCTACCTCCGATCATCTTTAAGTACTTCTAGAGTTGAATGACACTAATTAAAACATATGACTTGCTCAACACTTGGCCTAACACTTGGCCAATAAGGCAAGAGCAACTGCTCATTTGATCACTTGTATTGTAACCCTAGAGCATCAAAATGCCTAACAGTTTTTACCCGATCATCTCAAATATAAAAAATACAAGTTAACCCTCTTAATTATGCTCCTTAAGACCCACAGCCAACCCTCTACAAATTTACTACGAGGAGAATATCATCCTTCTACACTTAATCTACCAATTAGTAGATAGATCATAGATCTATCAAACACCATAATACAAAATACATATAGGTGTGTGGAGAGGTCATACCTAGATTCTCAACTACTGGACCAAAGCAACCAAATCCATAGATCATATTAATTGGATGTATAAATACACACGTGGTCTTCTCTTCATATGCTAGAGTTATATGGCAATCTAGATCAATAAGGGTCCAAAATTATCTATTCATGAACATAGCTAATTTACCATTTTATTTCTACATGTCACTAAGTTGTCGGCTGAATGAATATAGTGCTCAATTATCTAGATCTGTCAACAAAAGTTACTCCAAACATTAGAGGACATGTAGATCTACAACATATTATAAGATAAGCATGCAAAAAATCACATTTTACAACCGATCATGCTTCAATAAGCCCACAAGCAAAAGGTAACTTGATATTCTAAATATCAAGATACCTATAGATCTACAACATATTATAACATAAGTATGCAAAAATAACATTTTACACATCAACATACTTCCCCTAGGCCTATGACCAACTATGATTTTAATGCCATAAAATATACTAAAACAATCTATTAGAGATCTCCATTTTTACACCTTAAAACATACAAATCTACAAAGATAACTCAAAGACCACTCAGTCATCTACAAAATTTTGGCATGACATGGATTATAAGATAAAGAAAAGCTCTCAAATATCATACTAGAAGTCAAAAAAATCAAGGCTTTGACACAAGTTGCTAGAAGAGTCATAAAGACATCATTTTTGTATATTTGGATGAATTTTCTCATTGGATGCAATTGAAAGTTTTCCAAGGGATGCGAGACATCCCATTTAATATATTAGATCCAAAATTTAGACAATGAAAAAATATCTGATTAGAAGAAATAAATAGTAAGATTGTCAAAAAGGTAAAAATTTTAGTTATGATTCCTTAGATGATTAAAGCATGCACAACAGCCTTCAAGATCTCATCAAGCACAGCCTTCTCTTCACTTCTCACGAACGGATCTTTGTTTTCTTCCTCTTCAAAAGATGGCACAGCTCCAAAGGAACAATGGACAAGGGATCTTACACTTTTTAGCTCTTGGTTTTATCCCTTGCAGATTTTTCCTCTCAATGGATGAAAATTCTCAAGGTGGCTGCCAAGTTCTCTCCTCTATTTGCTCTCCAAGACATTAAAATGCCGATTGCTTTTTCGTTTTTAGAAGAAAGGTTACCTTGAAAGTGAGAAGCGAAAGAATTAAGTGGTTTTATCTTCCTTCCATAGAGGGCCGGCCAAAAAGGAGCAATTTCCCCTTCTAATGGATCCTTACCATCTATAATAGACGGGGAAAAGGCTGAGAAAGAGTGAAGAGGCAGCTGATTGAATAGCCAAAGGGGGCGTGCCTCATATTAGGGTTAAAGGGCAATTTAGGTTTCCTAGGGTTTTTGTCTAGGGTTTTTCAGTTTTCACATTTTGCACATTATTTTGATAAATTTATCAGCTTATAATCACATAAAAATACATTTGACATATTTACAATGAATTTTAATTAATGAAATACAAATCTAAAACTAATGTCTACTATTATTGAAGAAACTACCAAAATATCATCTGGTCAACTTCTTGATTTAAACTGGTCCAAAGTTTTCAGAAAGCTAGTCTATGCCTAGTTACAAAATATCGGTTTCAAAAAATATCATTTAGCACAATAATTTTCTTAATTGATAATCTCTGTCATACCAGGGTATTACAATTATACTATCCAACTCTTAGATGCATTATAATATGAGCACCTTAATAATCATCTTTATAATTTACCATTATTGTATTATTTAGGTGGCTTTTTCATAATCATATAGCGCCTGCATGTAGCAGAGCTGACGCTGGCGTATAATTTCAGAGTTATGACCTTTGTTGTTGTTCCTCTTTCATCTGCAGGGGCTTTTGGATTGATCTTGTATATGTGGTTATTTTCCATTACCATTAAAAAAAAAGTGATATATTAACTGTTTGAATTCTTTAACATCTTTTCACTAATTTCAATTGGATGAAGATCTATCAGAACTTAGTCAGGATTCACTAATGGTTAGTCATGTTAAGAATTACATCTTATAGTGAAGGGAAAATCACCTAGAAAATGAACTTGGAAATGGCTAGGCTAGGCTAAATGGTACCTCTGAAAGGAGATGTTTCCCACATCTTATCCCCGCTGCATGCTACCACGCAGTAGATGTATAAGTGGTTAATTGTTGATATTATAAGAATTTGCCTTCAGTAAGAAAGCAAGTATCTATTTTCCAAAAATAATATCATGGGGTGTTGCATGTTTACGCAAGCATACCCTGTGCCATCACATCACCAAAAGAAAAAAAAAAAAAACATTGCAATATACCAACCAGCAGGAGATCCCAATAGAAAACCCAAACTAAACAGTTATAGGGAAAAAAAAGAAAAATGGAAAGGAAAAATTTATAAACCTCGATTCTTTTTGTAGTGTTTCCTTTCACTTATTGGGCCTTACTTCTACAATTATGGCTCAAATTCGTTAAGCATCTTGGTTTCAATATCCTTAAAATGATTCAGTGCCTTTGCTTCACAGCCTGGAAATTAATGTCTGAAAATTCTCTCTTCCGTATTATTATATATTTTCTTGATCATTTTCCTTCATTAAGTTCAATAGAAACACCAATATTGGTGTAGGATTTCCTGCGAAATCTTCAGTGCACGTGCGGAAAGATGGACTTCTTTGAGGAGACCACAAGAATTGATTTTGTGCTGCTTATAACTGGTATCAGGCGTATAAAACCAACATCGCTTTATCATGCATGAGCTGATTAGTAATGTGTTCTAAGTTTGCTTTCCTTTATGGACATTGCTGGTGATTTTTTCAACAATTGAATTCTGACAGTGGTAGCTTTGTTCTTCATTTTTCCTCCTTTTTTTTCTTGGGGGTGGTGAGAGAAATTCCTGGGCCGGGGGTCATCTGTATCACTGATTACTCACTCATGACCACAAATGTTCAAGGGAGAATCATTGAACCCTGCGAAGTGATGCAAATGCTTAAGCTTTGAGCCTAATAAATTTATCTTTTGGTTGCAATGGTCATTTCTTCCATTTATTACTTCTTGTTCTCTCTATTTTTTGTTAGATTGTTTCGAATCTAACCATCTATGTTTTCGCAGGTGTGAATATTCTCAATCTTTGCAATTTTTCTGCAGTTCTTATGGTGTGCTTACTAAAATTGGTTGGCTTGTATCGCAAGTATCGTTCTGCTCAGCGTGTTAGGCAGCTGGCTGATTCTGAACCTCATATAGCCTAGTAATGATGCTCACACACCCCCTAGGAAAATGCAAACGAACCCTAGGAAACTCTTGACTCGGGGTGGCCTGTCTTATATGTGGTGATGATATGTTGCTGTGCGATACCCGAGTTGACAGAGGAGAGCAACGACAGATTTTATACAGCTTCTGCGACATTGATGTGCAGCTTGTAGCTCTGGGATGCCGTTGGCTGGTTTGTACAGAACTGTTTTTTTTGTTTTTTTTATTAATGAGATTTAAGTGTGGATATGTAAAGATTAAATATTAA
Organism: Nepenthes mirabilis; assembly: GCA_025585075.1. Lineage (NCBI taxonomy): Eukaryota > Viridiplantae > Streptophyta > Magnoliopsida > Caryophyllales > Nepenthaceae > Nepenthes > Nepenthes mirabilis. The sequence goes on along the minus strand of JAODPA010010057.1, from coordinate 144 downwards.
TTATGCTGCTTTTATGTATCAAATCCTCTTCTACGTGTGCTAAGAATTTGAATTTAAGAGACCACAAATTAAAATGGCCATCATGTAACTTTTGTTGCATTGCCAGCTCCGATTGGTGATTGATATTTGATTTTGTTTGTATAG
>JAODPA010010046.1:0-13612 GCA_025585075.1 Nepenthes mirabilis | reverse complement strand
CGCTCAAATCTACCCTTCAGACTGACCACGATCCTTTGAAAATTTACTCTTAGAACACTCCTTTTGAGTCGATGGATGATAATCAACACTGATGCTTATTGTTGCACCCATGGGAGATTGAGTACATGAGCAAAATAGGATCCTACTTCGTAAATCTGGACCATCATTTTGCGGTGTCGTTGAAACCAACCACTCAGATTTATTATAATTTTTTGAAAAGTTTGTGTTGCGTCCTGGTTTCTCGGTTGTCGTACGGATTAGGGAGCCTTCGGATTCCTAACCGTTCTGAAACGTTCGTGGAAGGGTCCGATCTCCGTCTCTGTTAACATGAAGCTTGTACAATACAAACAACGAACAAGAGGTCAGATGTTCGGCGGGATTTCTCCCACTAAGGCCACTTTGACGTTCAAGTCAGCAAATTCCTGCAACGAATAGAAATGGGGAGCACGCAAAGAGGTGCACGGAAGTGTGCTGTAAACGGGTAGGTGGTGCGTGTATGTTTATGTGGGAGAGTAATGAGCGGGTGGTCGGAGGCCTGGTTCCCTAGGTGCTTCGCTGCGGGCGGTTGACTTCCTATCGTCTGAGTAGGCTGAGGAGTTTGGATCTAGAGGACAGCTTGTAAGCTTAAGGCTCGCGGTGCTGAGTTAATTCTCCCGGATCCAATTGATCGATCCCGTCTTCATTGAAGAAGAGGGATTTTATAGGTCCCCTGATGAAGGGCTTTGGGTGCGAGACCTCTTGTTGCTAGGGTTCATTGGTCGTTGATCACTGTCGACGATCGACGATGTGTCAGCTGTCGTTTAACGGTGGCAGGCAGATTTTCGGGTGTTGCCGGCGACGTTTGATCTCCCCCTTGAGTTGGGATTGGCGGGTCGTCTGTGGGCGACCGCCTGAATTGCGGCTGGTAGCGTTGACTGCTTCTCCATTGACTGATTTCTCCTACTCCTTTGCCGTTTCTCGGTAGCCACATTAATAAGCTGTAGGAGACGCTTGTTGGCTGCTGATTGTGGGCTGCCACATAGGCGTCCCATGTCGATGGGCTTTGACGGCCCATTAGGCGCCTGTTCCGTAGGTTGGGCTCTGGATCTTTTTTGGTTTTAGTATTGGACCCAACACTAGCCCCTCATACCTGGGATGACCAGTGGTCATGGCTTGGCATGTCCTCTGGGTCCGATTCGCGGTCCACCGATTTTCCTCGAGATGCTCCAACACTTTTCGTCTTCTGGGCTCACGCCTTTCCCAGGCATCTACGCAAGCCTTTTTGACGCTGCAGTGATTTGGTGCCTGGATTGAGAGGATTAGCGCGCCTGGGGTTGCGTCTGATTTGAGGGCTTTTCCTACTCCATGAAATACGTTCGCTGGGAAGCGTTCCTCGCTGAGGAAAAGAAGGGTGCCGTTTCGTCCATAAATAGGAGGGCCTCTTAGTGAGTGTAGTGTATCCTTTGGTCGTCTTTGAGGGAACAATGCGAAGGTTTTGGCTTGCTCCACCTTTGGTGGGGATTCCTAAAGGAGTTGGATGGACTAGTTAGAGATTTGAAATTCTTGGAGAAGACTGTCTTCACGCCCACGCTGCGGTCGATTCCTCATTCTAACGAGGGTGGCACGACCACTTTGCTGTTGTCCTGTGCCTCCCCTCTATGGTGCGACTCATCCAAAGTGCTATGGGATCACGGTGGAACTTTCACGGGGGTGTTTCCTGCCGGTGAAGTGCATCGCTCACGGTCTCTACTTCACTTGGTTCGTGCGCGGGCTGTGGAGGAGGCAAAAAGGGGAGCCCTGGTGAGGGAACTGTAGGGTTTTCCCTTTTTTGGTCCCTCCCGGAGGCTTCAGAATTGGGTGTTGGTTCTGCCTCGGTGGATAATACTGGGATCGTCTCCATCGTGGGTAGGCTAACACGCGACTGCCCCTGGTGGCTTGTTGGGTAACCAGCGGAGAGGCCATGGTGATCTCATATGGATCACGTTCCCTAAGCTTGCTCAGACATCCGGGACAGTCGCCGTGGGCCTGGGCCCTGTGCCGTATCTTCTTCCTCTTTCTTGTACCTTTGTTGTTGCAAATCTTCTACTTTGTAAAAAAAGCATCGATTAATAAAAGAAGTAGTCCCTTTTTCTTTACACTTCCATCTTATAGTGTGTACTTTTGCTTACTGATTGCTTTCCCTCATCATGTCGCACCTTATTCTGCGCTCGAGCATCTTCGGACGCTTGTAGTTAGTTTTGTCAGTTTCGCCCATTGAGCCTATATTCTGACCGCCGTTGGGACGATGCGGCTCAAGGGTGGCCTCTAACGTCTGGGGCCCCAGAGGCTGGAACGCCACTGATGGTGGTCACATCCATCTATCTATCTGGCGCATTAAGTATGCAGGAGATTGAGGGGCGCAGTGTCATAATGATTTGCTTTGGAAACGCGCGAGGCTTCAGGGATTCTCCACGTGGAGCGCGCTCGTTGGCCTTGTTCTGGCACTCTTTGCCTTCAGAGCACAGCCGTTTCTGTGGAGAATTTCGCATATTTAAACACACAAATTCCTTCTCAGATAACGCGCTCTGCTACTTCTTTGATGATGTGAAGTTTTGTATTGCTTGCAATCCTTCCTTCTCTCGCCTGCTCTTGTTGCAATCCTGATGGAGGAGTCGTCTTTGTCGTCCAAATCGGGATATTCTTTCGGAGAGTCCGAAACTGGGACCCTTGCTTCTAGGATCCTGAGTGTCGCTGCATCAGAGGGGCATCATTCGGAGGCTACTGTGGTGGGCCCTGCGCGAATCCAGAGGGCGCCTCCAGGCTTTGAGAGGGCCGAGAGGTCCGCGGCCTTGTAGGGGCTTGGCCTAGGGAGGGTGGATTTCTCACTCAAACAAGTTGCCAGGGCGGTCGAAGAAGCCGAAGCCCTGTTGCAAGTTGCGGTAGCGAAGATTTAGCAGTTGAGGGCCCGCGTCGCACACTTTGAGGAAGCATGGGCAAAATCGGAGGCGAGGGCGTCCATGCTCGCCAATTCTAGCACAGGGGCTCGAGCCCGCATTTTGGCTCTTCAAGAAGAGCGTGAGCAGTTACGGCGACAGTTTGGGACGGAGGTCGCGCAGATGGTGACTGAGCTGAGGTCGAGGTTCCTGCCGGAGGAAGTCGCCCTGCATTGGAAAGGAACTTTCAGGACGGCATCCGTCTCAGCCGAAGACTAGTCTCACTAGAGGACCCAAACTTCCGCATTAGCGTTCTGGATTCTTGAAACTCCTGTGCTCGGACACGCGCTGCTGTAAAAAGTTATCAATGAATATCATAATGAAATTCAACACTTAGCTGTGCCGTTTTATTTTCTGTGGTTTTCTATGGCTAAATGGTTTGTTTTCATTCCTGTGCATTTCTTTCGGAAGTCCCACTGTTGTCCTTTCCGACGATTGAGATCCCTGTATTAAATGCGGGTGTGACAGTGGAGATCTTTGCCAGGCGGCTAAAGTGACATCGATTTGCAGTCTAATGAACGGTCATGATTCTTAACTGCTCTGGGACCCGTGACGCTTCCACGGGGCAGGCACGCGGCCCAGCCACTTTGTGGAGGCGTCGTTTGGGTTTCCCGCGTGTTGGCAATTTGTTGCCTATTTAAACTAGTCTTCTGCAAAATTTTCTTCGTTTGTTTTCTTACGCTGAAAATTTTTCAATCTTGTCCCACACGGTGAGAGAGATGGCAAAGAAGAGAGAGTCTCCTACCTCCTCGCGAACTTCTAGGGTGAGTCGGCATGGGGTTGACAACACAGGGTCTGTCTTGACGACTGGTGCCATCGCTGCTCTGATGGTAGATTATGGGATCCCCAGTGGTTGGGGTTATTGTACTCCTGGCCTTTCGGATAGAGCCAACGCTCAACTAGATGACTTCATCACAGTTTATGAGCATCATCTGAGAGGGGGGCTACGCTATCCCATGCCATGCATTCTGTATGCGCTGGTGGAGGCGTTGGGCATTCCTGTGGCAATGCTTCACCATAACGCCCTTCGTTATCTAGTCTCGTTGTGTGTCTTCGCTTGCCTTCATGGAGGCTCTTTCGACGCCAAGGCGGCTAGGTTGATCCTTTGCTTCTCGGAGTCAGAGGAATGGATCTCCATGTCGCCGAAAACCAGCTTCCACTTTTGAGGGACCACTCCTGACTCGGTAAAGAACTGGAAGAGCCAATTCTTCTTCTTGTAGGATCCCCATGATTCTGAGCTTCTGCGTGAGTGGAGCCCAATTTCGGAGTTCTTCCATGAGAAAGTGTCGACGGATGATGCCAAGGAAGTGGCGGAGTTAGTCGCCGCCGTTGAATCCCAGATGGTGAAGTTCTCCATCAAGGGCTATTTTTTGACATCCATTACGTTTGAGGCCGCTAAGTGGGGGCCTTCGTTGGGCTGGCGCATCACCGGTCTTGCAAAAAAGGATCCTAGGGAAGTCGCCATTCCCCCTCCGTCCGAAGGGGATGAGGAGGAGAGTTGTTCGTTACTAGAATCGCCTTTGGATGAGGAGGAGATTGAGGCTCCCTTGAAGAGGTTGAGGGAGGCCGGAGGTACCTCCATGCGGAGGTTACAGAGGTTGGCTACTGGTTCTGCTATGCGGTTCAGGCTCCAGTCCTAGAGGCGACATCAAGCGCCGGGCCTCGGGAGGGGGTCGATGAACCCGCTCCGATTCTAGCCGTGGCGCTAGCTGAGTACGACGTCCATGTAGTGGGGCTTTCTTTTGGTGAGGAGTCTCTTGCGCACTCCTTTGTCGACCTGGAACCACTAGAGCTGGTCATGGAGGCGGCTCCAGGCACGGCGGGCGGCGCATTAGTCTCTGGTGACCCAGAGGAAGCATGCGCTCCAGCGCCTGCACTAGTGTTGGAGTTAGAGGGATCTTCAGAGCCGGCTATGATCTTTGCAGAGCCAATTTCAAAGGGGGGATGTTGGAGGACGTCCTCGTGGCGTCGGAGGCAGAAGTCATATTGAAGGCAGAAGTCGTATCTGGAACCATGGGAGAGATGGCTCCGGAGCTGAAGCCCCCGAGCGTTCCTTTGCCTTCCGCACTTCCGGACCATCCAAACCCTGCGAGAGTCGCGGTTGAACATGAGGAGCCCTTGGGCAGGTCTGCGTCGAGAGATTTAGAACGTTCTTCGGACGCCGCTTTCGCTCGGGTACAATTGCTCCGAACTGATCGTTCTTTCGCAATCATAATTTTTGGGCATTCTTCTAATTTATTCTTTTTCCATGCAGATTCTTGAGGATGCCGACCCTCTTGATGAGCTAGCCACCCTTCTGCATGGGAACTTCCCCCGCGGGCTGCACGTTATCCAGCGCATGAGAGCCAAGGTCGCTTCCCTTCGAGAGGACAGCGAGCGGGCGCAAAAGGAAGTTAGGCGCCTGAAGGAGGAGAATGGGCAATGTGCATCGAAGGCTACGCGTCTGCAGCTGGAGGTGGAATGGCTAAAAGCGGTGCTCACCGTTCTCGAAGACGACAATTCCTGCTTGTCCAGGAATATGAGGGGTTGGCTTACTCTGTCAGAGGCGGATCTCATGTTGGAGACTCGGTTCTGGGACGGCATTCCCTTGTGCCATAGGATTGCTTCTCTTGCGGCTCCTGACGTCCCGGAAGGAGTCTTCCACCTTGGCAACGCTGGGGACAGGGACAGGTCTTGCCCAAGGAATTTCTTGAGGAGGCTGGTCCGTCTGACCCTCCACAGTATTTTTGTTTGTATACATTACTTTTCTTTTCTCTTCTCGCCTAAGGTCTTGCCGTAGGATTGCTTTTCTTTTCTTTCTTTTTTCTACTCTTTGTACAAGTGAATGAAAAGCAACACCTTTCTCTTTTGTATACATTGTCTCCCAATGTGATCTGTAAGGTCGTGTCTCACGTTCAACGGCTAAGCTTGCGAAGCTATTGTCGCCAAGGCTCCAATCCGGTGCCTTCTTGCACTATACTCATTCTTGTTTAGAGGATGTCGTCGCATCTCGCGCGTTTAATGGGAAGCTCGATCCAATAAAGTGGATGCCGTCGTAACTTCCGTGGAGTTGCACCGACGACCAGTCGGATTTTCAGACCGCGGCAGCCGGACTTCAGGTCTAGGCCTTTCATTGTGCGGTATCCGCTTTAGGTGCTTGACCCCCGCTCAAGGCGTCATCGCTACAGTGTACAACGTCCTTGCCCTTGACCATCGTAGACTGAGGGTGCTGTCTTCTTCCTGAGAAGGTCGCCGCACGCCTGTAATTCTTGCCCCCTAAGGTTTTGGTGGCTGTAAGTTGAGAAGCTTCAAAAGCCTTTAGGCCTAATGTCTTGACCGCCTGGGTTGATTGGCACGAGGCCAAGGTAGCGGGTCACTTGGGACCCTTCCAACGTGGAGTCGAAGTCCGGATGTGTCCGCTTTCGGACCGCTTGATGCATGGTCGAGGCTCAGACGAGACCGCTGATGGGCCACTTGGCACGGGGCCAAGGTTTCTGGTCCGCTTTGGGCCACTCGATGGAGGGTTGAGGTTATGAGGTGGCCGATCATGGGCCGCTTGGCACGGTGCCAAGAGCTCATTTTATGGATGGACGATTGTCCTCCCGACTTAGGGGCAGTCTATATTGTATTATTTTTGGAATGCACTGCATGCTAACACTTCACACGAATGGATGTGCAGGCTAACAAGAATAATTAATTTTATTAAATAAAAACTTAATGCATGTACAAGCACTCTTCAGGATGCATGTGCGTGCCTTACCTAGGTCGGCGCTGCATCACTGGTAGTATATTCTTATGTTGGTAGCGTTCCAGGTCTGGGGAACTAATTTGCCGTTTTGGGCGCGTAGCTTGTACACTCCGCTCCGGAGGATTGCGGAGATGAGGAATGGGCCTTCCCAACTAGGGGAGAGTTTGTTCCTATTCACGGTTTTTTCCACCGCCTCTACGCTCTGGAGGTCCATATCTCAAACCTCAAGCGGGCGTGTTTTCACCCACTTGTTGTAGTACTATGCGATATGCTGGCCGTAGTTCGCAGGCGGCTGTGTCTCAAACTTCTGGAAGTAGGTCAAGGCTTTCCCATAGTTTGTGAGAGTTGGTGGTTGGATCGAAATATTCGACCCGCAGGCAAGGTCATCCTACTTCAACGGGGACTACAGCTTCAGCCCCGTAGCAGAGGCTGAAGGATGCCTCTCTCGTTAGTTCCTACGAGGTTGTCTGATCTGACCAGAGTACAGAAGGCAGCTCTTCGACCCACGAGCCCCCCGTATCCTTCAGCTTGGTCTTTAGCGCATGTAGCAGCGTGCGGTTGGTGACTTAAACCTGTCCATTGGCCTGAGGGTACGCTAGGAACGTATGGACCAGCCTGATGCGTTGATCTGTGTAGTATTTTGTGAACCGTTTGCCAAACAATTGGGTTCCGTTATCGATCTTTATGACCTCGGAATCCCAAAGCAGCAGACGATATTTTGACGGAGGAATTCCGTTGCATTCTGCTTGGTGATTCGAGCTAGAGGGACTGTTTCTATCCACTTGGTGAAGTAGTCAATGCCGACGATTAGGAACTTCCTTTGCCAGGAGGGCAAAGGTAGCAGTCCGAGGATGTCGAGCCCCCATCACGCAAATGGCCATGGGGACTGAAGGCTACGTAACTCTGCATGCGGTACGTGCGTCATGGAACCGTGGACTTGGTAGCTCTTGCATTTCCTGACAAATTCCATGGCATCTCACTTCAGGGTTGGCCAATAGAGATATTGCCGCATGATTTTGAACGCAATGTTCTTTCCTCCAATGTGCGAGCCACATGTGCCAAGGTGTACTTCACTTAGAGCGTACTCAACTTCCTCAGGGGTAAGGCATTTCAGGAAGGGAGTAGAATATCCTTGCCTGTATAGCCTCCCGTTGAGGAGTGTGTACGAGCCTGCTGTCTTCTTGATCTGTTTGACCTCATCAACGTTGTCGGGTAGAGTTCCGTCGGTCATGTACTTTCTGTATGGAGTTGTCCGGTTGTCTCCCTCATCGATCCACAACACTTCTTGGTCTGAGGAGTCGATACTAGGTGCGGCCAGAGTCTCCCTCGATTCCTTGGCGTACTGCTCTAGGGATCCCGTAGCTGCGTCTCTGGCCAGCCGGTCAGCTTTCCAGTTGTCGGACCTAGGGATGTGTTTGATCAGGAAGCCAACCCCTGGATCCGGGTCTTTGCCTTCCTCGGGTATTTCATGAGCTAAGGGTTTGATACTTCGAAGGTTCCTTGGATCTAGTTGACCACGAGCTCAGAGTCGCCGTGTACAACCAATGATTTTGCGGAACATTCATTGGCCAGGTGAAGTCCTGTGAGAAGGGCCTTGTACTCTACCATGTATTTGGTAGCTGGGAAGGTCAGCGTGACAGAGTACGTAATCTCCGCGCCATCTGGAGTTTTTAACACGGCTCTAGCTCCGCTACCTACTTGAGTGGATGATCCGTCCACGGTCAAGGTCCACACCAGGACGTTGAGGTCTCCCATGCTACCCGGGCTGTCAGGGTCATCTAGAGCTGGATTCGCCGCCTCGACAATGAAGTCCACTAGGGCCCGACCCTTAAGGGTCAGCCGAGGTCGAAACTCCACGTTGAACTCTCCCATCTCCATAGCCCACTTGACCAACTGTTCAGAAGTTTCTGATTTCTGCATGATCGACTTCAGAGGCTGATCCATTAGTACGATGATTCGATGTGCTCAGAAGTAGGGCCGCAGCTTCCGCGCCAAATAGATGAGCGTCAACATGATTCTTTCGGCGTGCGGATAGCGGGCCTCTACATCTATCAGTACCCAGCTTATGAAGTATACCGGCTGTTGCGTTCCGTCATGCTCTCTGACCAGAACGGAGCTGAGGGCCGTTCCTGACGTAGCCAAGTAAAGGTACAGGTCCTCACCCGTGACTGGCGAGCTCAGGAGAGGTGGGTTGGTGAGGTAGGTTTTTAGCTCTTTAAAGGCTTCGTCACATTCCTCCGTCCACCGAAATCCTGACGGTTTTTGCCCCTAAGTGCCTTTAAAAAGGGCAAGCACTTTTCCGCGGACCTGGCAAGGAATCGCGAGAGGGCCACCAGCCGCCCTGTGAGTTTTTGTACTTCCTTGACCGTCCGCGGAGGGTTCATGTCGAGAATGACCTTGATCATTTCTGGGTTGGCTTCGATGCCGCGTTGGGATACGATGAAGCTTAGGAACTTCCCGGAGGTTACCCCGAACGTACATTTGGCAGGGTTAGGTTTCATCCTGTGCACCCGGAGGATCTGGAAGGCCTCCTCTAGGTTTTGGATGTGGTTGCCGGCAACCCTGCTTTTCACAAGCATGTCGTCAACATGCACTTTCACATTTTTTCTGATCTGAGCCTCGAACATCTTGTTCACCAAGCGTTGTTAGGTTGCCCCGGCATTCTTGAGGCCGAAGGGCGTCACCTTATAGCAGCATGTCCCCTGGTCGGTCAAGACAGAGGTATACTCCTTATTCTCAGGGTGCATCTTGATCTGGTTGTAACATGAGCAGGCGTCCATGAAACTCAAGAGCTCATACTCGGACATAGAGTCCAGAAGCTAATCGATCATGGGGAGAGGGAAGCTGTCCTTTGGGAAAAACTTATTCACGTCGGTGAAGTCTACGCATATTCGCCATTTGCCGTTACACTTTTTCACCAGCACGACGTTGGATAACCAGTCTGGGTATTGTACCTTCCGAATAAATTCGGTGTCCAGGAGTCTTTTCAATTCTTCACTTATGGCAATCAGCTTATCGACGAAATGGTTCCTACGCTTCTACCGCACGGGCTTGTGGCCCGAATCGAGACCTAACTTGTAGGCCATCACTTCGGCCGATATCTCAGGCATGTCGACAGGAATGCAAGCAAACACGTCGGAGTTTATCTTCAGGAATGTATGGGTTGGCGGGAGGGTGCTACCCACATAGATGCACTTCTCTGGCTCAGCGGGATTTTGTGAGATTGCTTCGGTAGCTTCCCCCGACTGGGCTTGCTGCAGCAAGGCTTCGTTGCGGAGGTCAAGATCTTCGTCTGGGCGGTCCGGTGCTACGAGGGCAACCTGGGACAAGTAGCACGTCCGTCCCATTGCCTGATCCCCAAGCACTTGTCCCATGCCGTAGAAGGTGGAAAACTTAACCTTCAGATGAGGGATCGACGTTGTGGCCCCAAATGTTGTGTGGAATGGTCTGCCCGGTATAGCATTGTAGACAGATGGTAGGTCGACGACAAGGAATGCCAGCTCTCATGTTGCGGCGCGTGACCTCTAGCCGAATTATCCCCTGTATGGGCACAGGTTCATTGCCCAGGCCGTACAAAGGGCAATCGGCTGCTCTCATCTGACCTTGCCTCAATCCGAACTTAAAAAGGCACTAAGATAGAGCAAATTCTATGAACTTCTATTATCAGTGAAGACTCGTTTCAGCTGGTAGTCAATCTTACCGTCTGAAACGAGGGTGGATACAACGAGGGGATTAGTATGGGGGAAGGTTACGTAAGCCATATCGTCACTACTAAAGCTAATGACATCACTCCTATCCCCTATCTTCAATCTCTTGTTGCTGGAAGTTGGCTCCTGCTCCTTCTACCTGGTGATTTTGGCGGTCGTGGTAGAGATCATGCTGATTACGCCGGTAGCCGTGCGGCTCCAAGGAGGCTCGCTGGCCTCGCCCTCCGAGGTTGTGGGGGCTTGCTCTGAACCTTTAACAAACCGTTTAAGGTGTTCGCAACGGATCAGGTCCTCTTTCTCCTACTAGAAAGTCCTGCAGTTCTCTGTAGAATGTCCGAGGCAGTGGTGATACTGGCAGTATTTTGTTTGGTCGCTGCCGCTCAGGCCCTTGGGTATTTTTGGCCATTTGAAGAACTTTTCATCTTGGATTTATATCAGGATGTTCGCACGGGTATCGTTCAGGGGAGTCAGGGACGTTTGTTCGTGATCCTTCCTAGATCTCGGCGAAGGGCGTGGCTGCTTGCGGCACTCCGGGAAGTGATTACAGTCGTCATTCCTCTTCTGTCCGTTGGTAGGCTGAGGAGCTTCCGGGGGGCGGTCTACGTGCTCAGGGCACTTCGTCTCATTCGCCTCCTCTGCTTAAATGTAGGGTCGGGCGATGGCTTCGGCCTTCCGGAAGGACTGAGGGGGCTGGTGCGAGTGGTGCTCGAAAAAGTCCCCTACTACCAATGTAGCAATGAAGGCGTTGAGCTTCAACGAAGGCGTTGAGCCTCAACTCGTCGGAGAGCTTGGGGATCCGGTGCACCTCAGGGATGAAGTGGTTTAGAAATCGCTTTAAACTTTCATTCGACCTCTGACAAAGGCAGACTAGGTGCCATGACTGCTTCTCTTCTCTTCGGCTGGAGGCGAACTAACTCAAGAATCAGTCTGCTAGCTCATCGAATGAGCGAATGGAATTTGGCGGGAGGCCATGGAACTAGAGTAGCGTGTCCCACCTAAGGGTGACGGGAAAGCACTGGTACATCATGGCCTCGCTTGTTCCCTGTAGGGACAAATGGTTGCAGAAGAAGTTGAGATTGTCCATTGGGTCCTTGCTCCCATCATACCCTTCCAGGAAGAGCATCTTGAACTTACAGGGTAGTGGCTGAATCCGTAGGTCCATGGCGAAGGGTGACCTTCAAAGGTTGGTGGAGGATTGTGCGGCTCTCTCCTTGTGCAGGAGATCCCACAGTACCTTGACCTTCTCCTCCATTAGCGGGTCGGATGCCCCTCTCCGCATGTTAATAATGTCGCGGAGCTCCGTGTGGTCCTGTGGGCGTGGTTGGACTTGTCGGTTGTGGCAGCTTTCCATGTGGGGGGGCGCTCACTGTTAGTGTCTGCAGCGGTCGGCCTCCCTTGGCCGTGGGAGTTACGGGGGTTACGCCGCTCAGGGCTCTCCCTCAGATCGTCCCAGCTGAGATGGCTTTCAGCGACAGATTGGACCCTGCAGCCGGAGCTCGCCTTAGCCCCAGCATCGTCAAGTCGGTCGGATCTTTTCCCGAGGGCTGCCGCACCACGCCTTCCTTGCCTGGAGGAGGACACTTTGGATGTTGGCGGGACAGCCCCCATCCATGGGGTACCCATCAGATTACAGAGGGCCTGGAGTACTAGCTTTACGTCGTCCATGTCTGCGGTCAGGCAGTGGACGTCGGGCTTTGTACGGGTGTCCGCGTGGCTTCCCACGGAGGGGTCTTTGCTGTGAGCGATGATGTTTCTTACTCGGGTACTGGCTTGTACCCTGGTATTCACTATTCTTGATGTTTTGGAATGAAGGTGAGAAAGAGATGTTAGGCCTCTTGTCTCGTTCCCACAGACGGTGCCAATATTGCATCCCCGGTCCTCGATTGTCGTACAGATTAGGGAGCCTTCAGATTCCTAACCATTCTGAAGCATTCGTGGAAGGGTCTGGTCTCTATCTCTATTAACCTGAGGCCTGCACAATACAATCAATGAATAAGAGGTCAAATGTTCAGGGGGATTTCTTCCAGCAATGCCACTCTGTTACTCAAGTCAACAAATTCCTACAATTAACGGAAATGGGGCGCACGTTAAGTGGTACACTGAAGTGTGCTGTAAATACGGGATGCCTGGCTCCCTAGGTGTATGTTTATGTGGGAGAGTAATGAGCAAGTGATGGGAGGTCTGGCTCCCTAGGTGCACCGCTGCCGGCGGCTGACTTCCTGTCGCCTGAGTAGGCTGGGGAGTTTGGATCTGGAGGACAGCTTGTGAGCATAAGGCTCGCGGCGTTGAGTTAATTCTCCTAGATCCGATTGATCGATCCCATCTTCATTGAAGAAGGGGGATTTTATAGGTCCCCTGATGAGGGGCTTGGGGCGCGACAACTCCTGTTGCTTGGGTTCATTGGCTGCTGATCGCTGTCGACAATCGGTAGCATATCGACTGCCGTTTAGCGGTGGCAGGCAAACTATCGGATGTGCCAGCCACGCTTGGTCTCCCCCTTGAGTTGGGATTGACGGGTCGTCTGTGGGCGGCCACCTGAACCGCGGCTGGCAGCGTTAACTGTTTCTCCATTGGTTGGTTTCTCCCACTCCTTTGCCGTGTTCCGGCAGCCGCATTAATGAGTTGTAGGAGACGCCCGTTGGCTGCTGATTGTGGGCTGCCACGTAGGCGTCCCTTGTCGTTGGGCTTTGACGGCCCATTAGGTGCCTGTTCCGTGGGTTGGGCCCTGGATCTTCTTGGGCTTTAGTGTTGAATCTAACAGTTTGTAATACGAACAAATTTGGGAGATCAGTTTCAACCTACGGTACAAACAGATGACTCAAATTTTCAAAACAAGATCTTATTTTACCCAAATGCGGAGCAAGATTTGTAGACTTTATCGGAGAACTAGGTATATTTGAGGCAAAATTTAAAACTATTTTATGAGGCCTCAGTCTTTCTTGAAAAAGAAGTTAGAGAAATTCATTGTCAAGCTGAACTCACTACTCACCACGCAGAAAATCAGCCGTCTGGTTTGAATTTGTGACCTTTACAGATACCTCATCATGGACTATAAAAATACAAAAATATTATTTCTGTGAGGTTCCCAAATCAAAAATAGAATTAACATGAGATAAGGAATATTTCTCTTCATAATATTAGAGTATTGGAGGAGTAAATGTATGTATTAGAAGAACCTGGTAAAAAAAATCTTGGAACCTTTGATGTTGAAAACGCCACCTGAAGCT
>JAODPA010010035.1:0-13614 GCA_025585075.1 Nepenthes mirabilis | reverse complement strand
ATCTATATAAGTTAGCACAGAAGGATATTAGAACAATAATACCCGAAAGAATTGAACAAGAATTAGTATCAACCAAAGACAAGCATAGGGTACACTTGCATGATCTATAAATTTTTCTTACTCAATCTGTCCTGGGTTTTGTTCCTTCCCTTCTTCTCCTTTGTCTCCTTCGTGCTCCTTCTCCAGTTTTTCTAAACTCTCCTCCCTAACCCCCAGATTCAATATTTAAAGGTAACAGGGCAGGTGAAAATAGGTGGGGATGGGTTACCTACTCTAATATTTCTCTTTTTTTTCCTCAATTTTCCTACCTTGAAAAGTTAGCAGATCAGATGGGAGCCGGTGGGAGCAAGTAGGAGCAGTTCACCCACTTTGGCTTGGCCATTTCAACCCTTATTCCCATCCTGTAGATAAGCCAATCCAATTCGGTCAACAAGTCAATCTGATCAAATCATCTAATCTGTCAACTATCCAATCTGGTCAACTATTTTAATCCGGTCAACTATCTAGTCCGGTCACTATCATAATCGGTTAGCTGTTCAATCTGGCCGATCAACAATCCTTAACGGTCAACTATTCTATCCGATCAATCATCTAGTCCGGTCACTATCTTAACCGGTTAACTATCTAATTCGGTCGGTCAACAATCCTTAACCGGTTGACTTGCTACCTAGGCCGATTTTTCATTAAAGACATGGCTTGCTATGTCATAGGAACCTGATCTTTACAATTCTCCCATACTTATAAAATTTTGTCCTCAAAATTTAATAAGACTTATATACCTAATGAAAATAATTGGGGGTACTTGCTTTGAATCTCTTCTTTATGCTCCCATATTGCTTCCTTAGTAGAATAATTTTTTCATAAACTTTTACTAGAGGGATGATTTTTGTGTGTAATATCTGATCCCTCCGGTCTAAAATTTACATTGACTCTTCAGTATAAGATAGATTTTCTCCAATAGTCAGAGGCTCAAAATTAATTACATACGTTGGATCATGGATATATTTACGGAGTATTGATATGTAAAACACATTGTGAACATCGGTCAAGTTTGGTGGCAAGGCTAACCGGTAAGCCACTTCTCTAACTTTCTCCAGAATATCAAAGGGCCTAATAAATCTCGACTTTAACTTTCCTTTAACCCCAAATTGAAATGCCCCTTTTGACGGCGTTACTTTCAGGAATACAAAATCACCGACTTCAAATTTCAACTCTGATCTCATTTTGTCTGCGTAACTCTTTTGCCTGTTTTGAGCTACCTTTAAATTCTCATGAATTAACCTGATCTTCTTTATCGTCTCCTTGATAATATTCGGACCAAGTAGTCGCCTATCTCCTGTTTCTTCCCAATAAATCGACAATCGGCACTTCTCCCATATAGAGTTTCAAACGGGGCCATACCAATACTTGCATGGCAACTGTTATTATAAGCAAACTCTGCCAGAGCCAAATGATGATCCTAACTACCTTTCATTTCTAACACTGAGGCCCTTAACGTATCCTCTAATATTTGAATTGTATACTCTGAATGGCCATCTATTTGAGGGTGATAAGTTGTGTTGAATTTCAATCCTGTCCCCAGTTCTCGATATAAGCTTTCCTAAAATTTTGAGACAAATATTGGATCTCGATCGGATATAATCGAGGCTGGCACACCATGGAGCCTAACAATCTCATTAATATGTAGTCGAGCCAATTGATCCCGAGAATATGCCGTCTGGATTGTCAAGAAATGGGCCGATTTAGTCAATTGATCAATAATAATCCATATGGCATCATGGTTCCTCAAAGTTCTTGGTAAACCGGATATAAAATCCATTACAATATCCTCCCACTTCTAACTTAGAATGGGCATTGGTTGTAACAACCCAGTCGGTTTCCTCTTCTCGGCTTTCAATTGCTGACAGATAAGGCATTTACTTACAAAAGCCACAATCTCCTTCTTTATATTTCTCCACCAAAATATTTTTCTCAGGTCCTAGTATATCTTTTTAATCCCAGGGTGAATAGTATACATGGTTCGGTGAGCTTCCTTCATAATCTCATATTTAAATTCTTTATCATCAGATACACATAATCGATCCTTAAATCTCAGGACATCGTTGGGATGAACATTGAAATCGACTCTGGAGTCCTTTTCCAAGTCTCCAGCAATCTCCATCAAGAAGGGATCATTTGCTTGCCCCTCTTTGATTTTCTATAAGACCTTCGACTGCACTTGAAAATACGATAGTAGCATCCGGTTGCCCTTGACGTATCGCTGAATATTACAATACTTTATACATTCCAGTATTGCCATTTTCTTAATCTGTAATCTTGCCACAAAGCTCGATCGGTGACTTAGAGCGTCTGTAATAACATTGGCTTTTTCGTACTGGTATTGGATTTCACAATTATAATCTTTTAAAAATTCAATCTATCTCCTCTGCCTCATATTTAACTCCTGTAAAAATAAATATTTTAAACTTTTATGGTCAGAATAGATAAGAAAATTTTCACCATACAGATAATCCCTTCAGATCTTTAATGCAAAAACTACGGTAGCTAGTTCCAGGTCATAAGTTGGATAGTTCATTTTGTGAACTTTCAACTGTCAGAATTCGTAAGCAACCACTTTTTTATGTTGTATCAGCACACAATCTAGTCTGATCTTTGATGCGTTACAATAAACCACAAAATCACCAGATCCTTTTGAAGTAATCAAAATCAACGTAGAGGTTAACCGGTCCTTTAGCTCCTGAAAACTCTGTTCGCACTCATTGTCCATTCAGCTTTAGCCTCCTTCTTCGTCAACTGGGTGAGCGGCATAGCAATTTGAAAAAAAATTTCATGAATCTATGATAATATCCAGTTATACCAAGAAAACTTCAAACCTCAATCACTGTTGTTGGTTAGCTCCAATACCTTGGCCAGGACAGTGGGCTTGGGCGTTGGAGTTCGCTTTAGATGAGGACAATCTTTTACTATATGCCTCGTTTGACCATAGTTATAATAGACTCGCATCAACTTGAAACAAGGTTTTCCCCTGTGTAACTTCCTACAATGGGAACATAGGTTTGCTGTCACCCTTGAGGTTGGTGCTAATTGGCTAGTTTTCTTCCCTGACTCTTCTTGCTTTGCCTTTTTTGGTGGTGTCCCCAATCCCACACTGGAGCTGGCTTCCAAACAATTTTGACCAGACATCCTCCTTTTAAATAACTCCTCTTTCTCAAGTTCCTTCTCCTAAATGAAAGCTCTATCCAACACTTCTCCGTAAGTCAACAACTTCAATGTCGATAAATGTTTCCTAATATCATCACTCAATCCTTGTGAAAATTTTCTCACATTCCTTTCTTTTCCCTCTACCATAAACGAAGCAAAATGGGATAACTCCGTGAACTTAATATCGTACTCAGCCACCGTACGATTGCCCTATTTCAATTGCAAAAACTCTTCATCTTTCTGCCCGTGGAGACTGATAGGAAAATATTTTGCTATAAAAGCTGTTTCAAATATAGCCCAAGTAATTTTATCCTCCTGTACCTCAAATACTCTTTTATATATCTCCCACAAATGATGGGCTTCTCCTTCCAACTTATGAGTAGAAAATAAAACTCTATCTTCAGCCAAATATCAAATAACTGTAAATACTTTTTTAAGTCACCGGATCCATGTGTTTGCCTTCACTGGATCCGGTTCCTCCAAAAATTCACGAACTCTTTCAGCCATAAATCTCTCATACGCCATTGGACCAGGATTCACTGGGGCTGGGTTTGGAGCAGGAATAGGAGCCATGTAACATTACTCCATCAATTCTATTATGTGAGCCATCCTTCCTAACAAGTTCAAATACTCAACTCCTTGATCTTGAGGGACACTAAAACTAACTTAGATATTTCTTCTACTCGTCATGCTATTATCCTTAACTAAAATATCACATCAATTAATCCGGCATATTCAGATTAGAGGGAGGGGTTAATAATTATTCAATGCATTCAAAGATTAAACCCCCGAGCTTCATACAATTCTACCCCTCGATCATTTATCCACCTCAGCCCTAAGTTATACCTTAGCCATTAGCAGATACTTTGGCCATTAACAGCTGCCTCGACCATTAACAACTACCTCGACCGTTAACAGCTACCTCGACCGTTAACAGTTAAACATTCCATCTAATCCTAACTACTCTTAACCCACTTCTACCCAGACCAAACCTAAGCGTCCGCTTTAAGATCGATCAACCCCAAGACATGTCTTTCTCTCTGATACAAGCTGTAACGGATCGAATTTCTTATAGGCTACTATTCACGTTCATCAATATCAAAATATAAATAAAGTATAAACAAGTGTAAATAATCATGCAAGATATTATAATGACTCACATAGGATCCAAACTAGCTGAACCTTTCAAGTCGGCCTAATCTAGGCCGGCCACATATTTAGGTTGGCCTTACTTAGGTCAGCCACCTCTAAGGCAAAACCCATACCAAATGAGATGCCATTAGGAATAAAAATACTTAAACTGTAAAGCATTGCAGAAGTATATAAATATCCATTAGCATTCACAGTGGATTTGTTATACATAAGAGTTCAAAATGTCCAAAAATACATCAAAAATCGATCCACCAATTGCTTTGTGAATCCAAATAGGCCTCTAAAGCCTAAATAAATCTAGATCAGCCTCCAAAACCTAAATATTCCTACTCTACTCTTCCTCATCCGGCATGAACTTTTACTCGTCTGAAGGTAAGAAAAACAGTAAATAGTGAGCTGATTGCTTAGTAAGGTACAAATATGTAAATAGGTGCATAACTATTACTTCAAAATAAAATCAAAAGCAACCGAATATGAGCAAAAGGCATAAAACATGATCGGAAGACATTTTTATGGGTACCGGTTTCCATTTTCAAATACTGATATTATTAGTTGTGTTTTTAAATACTAGGTCTTCAAAATCATACTGAAAAACTCAATCATCATTAGAGACCGAACGGGAGCAGACAATGCGAGGAAGGATTGTGTTTTCTCTACATAATCTAAGGCCGACCCTCTTATTCTACTCCCAAAGGTGGACGGTAATGCTTTTAACTCTGTATACGACGTTATAGTCTAAAAATACCACCAAAAGTTTTCCCGTGGCCCAGGGGCAATCCTCGGGTTATCACTCCAATATCCTTGATCTAATTTCTTAATTTTTAACAGTATTTTGGGTGAAAACTCCACACAATGTTCTTTTACCTGATGGCTATATATCAGATAACAAATAACAAATATCAAATTGTAGATTTTCACTTGCTGTATTTCAAATACAAATTTTCTTGGTCCCGTGGCATGCATCTTAACTTCCAACAATAAATTTTTTAAATAAGATATTTACAAATAGTCTGAATAAACATATCAGGTAACCTTTTCCATATACAATAGCTTGAGCTTTACCAAATCTTACTTCAGTTTCGAATGCAAACGGAAGAAAGAGATTCTAGCAATATGCGAACATGAATCATAAGATAAACAGGGAAATCTGACATATAAAATATAGTATATGCACCGAAATATGAAATTTCTTCATAAAACATAAGAAAGTAATTATCATGATATTTAATCTGTAGAATTTAATACAGAATGGTGTTAGAACAATAATACCTAAAAGAATCAGACAAGAATCAGTATCAATCAAAGATAAGGATAGGGTGCACTTGCCTAATCTACAGATTCTCCTTAATCTGGCATGGGATTTCTTCCTCCCCTTCTTCTCCTTCGTCTCCTTCATGTCCCTTCTCCAGATTTTCTAAACTCTCCTCCCTCACCCCTAGATTCAATATTTAAAGGCAATGAAATAGGTGAGAGTAGGTGGAGATGGGTTACCTACTCTGGTACTTCTCTCTTTTCCCTTCAGTTCTCCTACCTCGAAAAGTTAGCGGAGCAGGTAGGAGTAGATTACCCACTCTGACTTGGCCACTCCGGCCTCTATTCCTATCCTACAGATAAGTCAATCCAAACTGGTAAACAAGTCAATCCGGTCTACTTCTCTAATCGATCAACTATCCAATCCGGTCAACCATTCTAATCCGGTCAACGATCTAGTCCGGTCAATATCATAACCGGTCAACTATTCAATCTGAACAATCCTTAACAAGTCAACTATTCTATCGGTCAGCCATCTAGTCCGGTCACGATCTTAATAGGTTAACTATCCAATCCGGCCGGTCAACAATCCTTAATCGGCCGACTTGCTACCTAGGCCGATTTTCTATTAAGGACGTGGCTTGCTATGTCCTAGGAACCCGATCCATACACCACCAGCCTAATGCATAAACATCAAAGACACTCATCTGTACGAATGCATCAATACAAAAGTCATTCCACTAGATAAGTGCACATAAATGAGCATAGCTCTCTATACATACATTCATCCCCATCCACTCTATATTCTCGCACTCATTTTCTCACGTCTTTCTCATCCAAATTTAAAAATTTCTAATTTAAGTATTGGAGGATCTATTAGGAAGTGAGTTTCGTATTTCACTTACCTCTCATTTGTTTTATTGT
Organism: Nepenthes mirabilis; assembly: GCA_025585075.1. Taxonomy (NCBI): domain Eukaryota; kingdom Viridiplantae; phylum Streptophyta; class Magnoliopsida; order Caryophyllales; family Nepenthaceae; genus Nepenthes; species Nepenthes mirabilis. Next base: position 7,086 of record JAODPA010010035.1, on the reverse strand, counting down.
GAAGTACAAAATCTAAATTCAAATTTACAAAGACCAGACCCATTACTATTCAAACCTTTAAGAATAACAAGGGAACTTGCTATTTTGTATAATAATTTGAGTCCTTGAGATGTATCATTAGCGCCGTATGTGAGAAGGATAGTTAAGCCACCCAAAAAGAACATGACCAACACTAGAACTCTGACAAGTATACCACCTAAGGATGTCATGTCATATGATAACGACTTGACAGAGGGTAGCCATGAAAATACTCATCTAACTATAAATGTAAATGTGGAGACAATAGTGACCCAGGTTGATATAATATTCGAGGTCTTTTAAAACATTTGCAACAGATTAGAGGGATTCCTATTAGGGGTTCCTTCCTCCAACTTCCAAATTTTGACATCTATAAGGAAGAACTGGAAGAAAAAGCAATCAACAAAAGAGGTGATTCCATGGTCTGACGACCTCGAGACCCAAGAGGCCACAAGTGACAAGGCCAAGACACCACAAGAAGGCCAACTAAATCTTAAAGTATGGGATAAAAGCCCAGAGCTGCAAAATCTACACTATTCTTGAGATATTGGGGGGCCTATTGCTCGAGAAGAAGCTTCAAGCAACGCCTCATTGAGAAGAGCCCGTAACTGGCAAGTCTAGCACGTCTCGCCATGCCATTTAGACTTGAGAAATTTTCTCAATACTAAGAGGATTGCATCCACCTCCTAGGTGGAGGAGAGATTTAGAAAGGTCAAACAGTAACTGTTTCGAGGAAATAGGATAGACACTAGGCTGACCTAGGTTCGTCACCATTCATAAGGGAGATTAGGATGCATCAATTTCCTTATAAGTTCAAAATGTTGACCCTAGAGCCCTACTATGAAAGTTCAAATCTCATGGACCATTTGGATTATTTTCGTACCTTATTGGGATTACAAGGCCTAGACGATCCGATCTTGTGTCTCTACTTCCCGTTGGCCCTCAAAGGAGTTGCTCAAATTTGATTTTACTAGCTACAACTGAATTCGATCTGAGCATTTTAGGAGTTTACTAAAAACTTTCTCTCATAATTCACGTCCAGCCGAAGGGAAAAAAAATAACCGTGATACCTTGTCCGCATCCGGTAAGGACCAAACAAGAGTTTGAAGTGTTTCTTGACTTAGTTCAATTCTAAGGCCCGAAGGATTTTGAAGCTAACTGATGAGGTGAAGGTAAATTCCTTAATATAAACCACATAGTCAGGTAAATTCTTTAAATACTTAGTTCAGTAAGAGCCTAATACCTTTCTTGAGGAGGATACTATCATTTGTGTGTACATCATCGCCAAAGAGTCCAACGAAGCAATGAGGTCGGAGCACACAAATCATCATCTGGGATCAACAAGTAGGAACAAGAGGAATGGAGACTATTCCACTACCCGAGATCCAAGAAAGCAATCAAGGACTAAATTGAGCATTAGAAGGGAGTACAGGTCTTCGAACCTAACTCTTTTGAATGACACCTAAACAAACGTCCTGATATAAATTCGAAACGAGAAGTCGTTGAAGTAGCCCAAACTACTCAAGAATTTGAAAGGAGGAGATCTGCCCAAGTACTATTTCTATCATCAATCTTCAGGTCATCGCACTGAGGATTATCGGATTTTATAAAATGAAATTGAAACCCTCATTTAGAAAAGATATCTCAACAAATTTTTGAGAGACCGAGGACAAGCCTCTAGGAGTGCTAATAATGATGAGCTAGGGCAACAAGAGTAACCACGCAATTAGAGTGCGGCCTAAGTGATGAATATGGTATCAATGAAACCGCACAGAAATAAAACGTCGGATTACCCTAAGAAGACTTCTAGTAGTAAGAAGCAAAGGATAGAGTAAGGGATGAGGTTTTCAATTTTAGTAACGATGATATAACTCATATAATAACTTTTCATTCTGACTCTCTTATTGTATCCACGCTTATTTCAAAGGGTATCCTTAGCTGCCAATTGAAATGGATTTTTATTAATAATGAAAGTTTGAGAAATTTGTTGTACCTTGATGCCTAAAGACCAAATAAAACTTGTCATTGGGCTTTTATACGGAATGGACAATGAATCTGTGTCGGTATAGGGAACCATTCAACTTGAGGTCACACTAAGAATGTACCCAAAGATAGCATCTTGAATGTTCACGTTCTTAGTAGCTGACCTTCCTCCAGTCTACAAATTGGGATCACCCTACTTAGTTATATTCAAAACACTAGCATCAATCCCATATTTAAAGATAAATAACATGACAGCATGTGGAGTCAGAGAGGTTCTAGGCAGCCAAGTTAATGTCAAAAAGGCTACTTATTTCAAGTTAATCAGGCAGTTTCAAATTAGCCGGTTGAGAAATTTGACCATCAAAACGAAGAAATCCTAAAGTAAGGTCAGTTTAGTGGATCAATCAAATAAATCTCGCTAGATTTGAATGAGCCTAAAAAATACATTCAAATTGGAGGCTCTTTGTTGGGTCAACTACAAGAACAGCTGATGCCATTTTTTGGTAAAACTCAAATGTGTTTGTATGGATACCCGTGGATACGTTAGAAATTCTGACCAAGGTGATGGTCCATAGGTGAGGCCTTGATCCTGGGTATAAACCGGTCAAGTAGAAGTGAAGAAACCACACTATCAAAAAACTGATTGTCATGAGAGAGGAAGTCAAAAAGCTTCTCGACGCAACCTTTATAAGGGAAGTTCAATACCCGAATTAACTATCAAATGTAATGCTTGTTAAGAAGAGCAATGAAAAAATGCTAGACGTGTGTCCATTTTACCAACGTAAATAAAGTATATCTGAAAAATAGTATTTTATTACCAAAAATCGATCTGTTGGTAGAGTCAATATTTGGATATGAGCTATTAAGTTTTATGAATACTTATTCAGGTTATAACCAGATTCAGATATGTCCCAAGAATGAAGAGCTTACCTCTTTCATAACCGACCAATGAATATATTGTTACAAAATCATACCCTTTGGTCGAAATAGTACGGGAGCAATATACTAGAGGTTGGTGAATAAAATGTTCGAGGCACATATCGGAAGGAATATGGAAATATATGTGGATGACATGCTTGTCAAAATTATAGCAGCTGACAACCATTTCATGACCGAGATGAAATTTTTAAGGTGCCCCGAGCACATTAGATGAAATTAAATGTAACAAAGTACATGTTCTAATTAATTTTTGAAAAATTCCTTGGATTTATATTAAGGCCTGAGTCTGTATATTATTATAATCTTGATTTATTAAATTAATATAATTAAAATTGAAGTTAAAAGATGATAAAAATTAAATCAAGAGTTAAATTTAGATCGGATCACATTGAATTGAGGGATGCTCAATCGGTGCTCGATGTGTGCCTGTGCGTGGAAAGCAGATTACTCAACATCTGAGGGACGCCTAATCGGTACCTGAGTACTCGCTGACAAAGTGTATACACTCGATGCATGCTCGAGGGATGCTCGAACTCACTATAGCAGATTGCCTACACTCGAGGTGTGCCTAAATTAGTGCTTGAGCGCTACAGTATTAAGCTTTAGCGCCTGACACATTTCCAACCCGCACTCGAGAACCACTCAATATATAAAGGGACCTCTGATTGATTTTCTATTATTCTTTCAAACAATTTAAGAAAAGAGAGAGAAAGAGACGATGAGAAGAGAGAGATGATCAAAGAAGTTCAAATTAAGTGAATTAAAGAAAGAATTTTGATAATTTGGAGTTAGAGTAAGTGTATTTCAAGCATTTTTCTCTTGTTGCTAATTTTTTTCTTATTCTCTGAGCATTTCTTACTTCAAATACTCATATATAACTTAAATTCAAAGTTATAATGTTTATATTTAGCATGCACGTGAAATTATCTTTATTTTGTTGTAAAATTGCATAAAATTTATGTCTAAATTTATGTATATTGTATATTATACCTGTTTTTTATAATTTGATACTCATGCATGTTCTAAGAAGCTGATATTATATTCCTAATGCTTACTTCGTGTAGAACCTTCTTACATGTTTTACATGTTTTGAAAATCCATGTAATAAGTTGGAAATTTCTAATTCCTGCATCTTTTGTTGAATTTCTTGCACTTAGTTGATAATTTAACATTTCAAGCTTTAAAATTTATCATAGCCTAATTTATACAAAAAGTTTAAATTTAAATGGATAGAATTTTGAAGGAAAACTATGTTGTAAGTTATGAATTATGGTCATTTTCTCCATATTTGAGAAAATTAAAAAGTATGAAGAAAAGTGTAGAGTTTTTCTAAATTTGCACATTAAACTATAGTTACATTTTAGTAGGTAGTATATTACAGTATGTCTTAATCTATTATAATGGTATATCAATGTTTGAATTTATCATTTGCGAGTGAAAAGAGGTGTTCGATCACGTTTATTGGATAGTATGTATAATGGTCTACCTATGAGTCTTGAATACTAGTATACAACCTTTGATTATGTAGAAATAAATATAATTCGAGTTTTGATTATCCACTCCTTTTGTTGGTAACGCTTCTTGGTCCTTGGTCCTTAAGAAAAATTAGATTTTAGCAAGCTTTGATGATAAAGAATTGGATAAGAACATGTTAAGGAATTCTAAAAATGTTTAATCTAAGTTTACTACAGAAGTATTATGAAGATTTCATATCATTGCATCATATTATAATTCATTGTCTTTCTGATATGCTTCAAATGCAAATTATACATAATTGATGGTTAATTATATGTATTGCTTCTATTTTACTAACTTGTTCAGATAAGAGTCTCATATACATATAAGACGAATAGGATTGAAGGATGACCTGTTATGAAGAGTTTAGACTAGAAATTATGAAATTTTGATGTTGTTTTATAGTTTTGAATAGCTTTAATATGTTGTATTAATTTTTTAGATAGCTTTAAAATATGATTAATGATGTATTTTTGTTTGAAATTAGGATTTGGATAACATTAGTGATGTTCTAAGTTATCTAGGCTATGTTTATGTACGTAAGAAGTCATAGTTGTTGACTGCTCGAAAGCAGACTGCAACAAGTTTTAGATTTTAGATTGATATATATACTCTGATTTTGTGTATTGGATAGGCAAAACTCCTTACATAAGATCCAATGTTATAGTTTAGGTCGGTGTTTGAGCCACGTAATGAAGTGGCACATATTTGGATCTTGTGCAAAATTTATATTGTTTTATTATGGCCGATCGAGATATCAATGTGAAGTTCACGTCCAAATATTAATTAAATGGTAATTTAGTCAATTAATAATAATTGGATGATTGATCAAATAGACTATTGAATTGGGTGAGTTTGATATAAAATTTCAAGCATGACCAACCATAAAAGGTCAAACCCTCACAAATTTTTCAGTTGAAATGACAACCTCGATTCCAAGTGACCTTGAAAAGTATGGAGACACCCGTTAACAAGAAGAGGGTCTGTCTTAGATCTTGCACGTTGACGGGTCATCATCATAATCATAGAATGGAACAGGTATGATATTGAGAACTCTGGATGGGTCAGAGATAAAATATTTGATGACACTCGAATTTTCAACTACTAATAATATCGTTGAGTACAAAGCCTTGTTAGCTAGCAAAGTAATGCTTAGCCAGAAGTCTAATCGATGACAATAATTTGGAATTGATTGTCAACGAAGTCACTGGGAATTTTAAGTTATCTAGCCTGTTGCTTGTGAACTACCTTGCTAAACTAAATGGTTTGACCTAGTCGTTTGATAAAATAAAAATATGCCATGTCCTGAGAGAAGACAATTCAAAGGCGGATTAGTTGGTAAAAGCTGCAGCAATTAGGAATCTTAAACAATACACCAAAAAAATGAGGAAAATCCTCATTGTCCTGAGGGTAGAAGTCCCAGAAGAAAAGATGTTTTAAATCTTGAACGACAATACCTAAATGACTCCGTACAAAAAGTATCTAGAAGAAGGCTTTTTATTGGAAAATTCAGAAGACGCCAAGCACATAAAAAGATTATTAGGCTAGTACACCCTCAATGATGAAAAACTGTACCGAAGGGGGCACTGTATTCCTTACATGCGGTGTTTGATGCTAGAAGAAGTTGAGCATGTGCTAAGTGAAGAACATTTTATAATTTATGGGTCACGCATTGGGGGCAAGAACCTGATGTTCAAAGTCATACGGCATGGCTACTCCTGGACTATTATGAAGAGAGATGCCATACAGTTCGTAAAAAAATGCGAGAATTGTCAGATCTACAGTAATATCCCTTATCAACCATACATAGTACTCCAAACCCTGTAGTCACTCTGGCCGTTCGCTTAGTGGGGGATCGATATATTAGATCCATTACCCATTGCATTTAGACAGAGAAAGTTCGTGATAATCTGGATTGACTACTTCACAAAATAGGTAAAGGCCACTCCACTGGCGAGAATAATCGAGTAAAATGTGATCGAGTTTGTCTGGTAGAGTATCATCCACACGTTTAAAATTTTCAAGTTCATAGTGATCAACAATGAAACCCAATTCATTGGCAAAAGATTCACCAAATACTATATGAGTTGGGAAACTCAGTTCGTTTATCCTTCTGTTGTCTATCCATAGGAAAATGGGTAAGTAAAAGTGATGAACCAAACCATGCTACACGGGTTAAAAGCAAAGCTAGAAGACACAGATTTTGGGTATATGAGCTGTCCTCCATACTGTGGTCCTACCAAACGACCTCTAGGGAACTAACAAAAAAAATGTTGTCCAGCTTGTGTTATGGGATAGAGGCAACCATTTTGGTATAAATTAGACTTACTAGTCTTTATGTCAAAAGTTTTAACCCACAAAATAACTCCCAACTTCTCAGAGAGTATCTCGATCTGCTTGAGGAAGCTTAAGATATGGTGAGGCTGCGAACAACAGCTTACCAGTAATGAATTGCTTGATATTACAACAAAAAGGCAAAGGCTCACCAATTTGAGATGTGGGATCTAGTTTTGAGGAGTATAGATGCTACAGGAAATATCATTGACAAGAATAAATTGTCCTCTAATTGGGATTCCAAGTATCAATAATTTTCCAAAATGGTGTTTATAAATTACACACTCATAATGAAAA
>JAODPA010010024.1:0-13615 GCA_025585075.1 Nepenthes mirabilis | reverse complement strand
CGCACGGATTAGGGAGCCTTCGGATTCCTCAGCGTACGACGGCTTTGGAAGAAGGGTCCGATCTCCGTTGCTATGAATCTGGACCTGCACAACACAAACAAACAAACAAGAGGTCAGGGGTCCGACAGGATTTCTCCCACCAAAGCCACTCCGACGCTCAAGTCAGTAAATTCCCGCAATAAACAGAAATGGCGAACGCTAAGGGCGGTGCGCGGGTGTATGCTGTGAAAGCGTAAGAGATACTAGCGTGATGATATGGAGAAATGGAGTGAGCAAGTTGTGGAAGGCCTGGCTTCCTTGGTGCACCGCAATGGGTGGCTGACTTTCCCATGACCTGAGAAGGTGCTGAGAAGGAGAGCGAGCTAGCTATCGCCGACGGAAGTGAGGTGACCGTCAGTTCCGGCTCGTTGCTCTCGTGAGATCGAATAGAGAAGAAGGGAGCTGATGAGTACGACTCGTTCGTTGTTTGAATTCTGGATTCAAAAGGAAGCAGCAAATGAAGATGCTGAAGGAAGAAAAAGTCCCTTTCTCTGCGGGGCATGAGGGCTTATACGCCTCTTCCCCTTGGATTCTTGGGCGCCAAAATGCCCGTTGCCAGGGCTTCAGCGCCGCTGGTCACTGTTGTGGACCGCCGGTCGCGCCGGCGGCCATCCTGCTGCAGTTGGCAGGTTTCTGGCGTTGGAGGCCACGCCTGATTATTCTTGGAACGAGGAGGGGCTGGCCGCCTGCAGGTGGTTGCGTAAGCCGCTGGTGCTGTGCCAGCTGATTTCCCGTCGTCTCTCTCCACGCCTCCCCACCTGTAGCGCATTAAATGCGCCGCAGGTTCCCGTTGCATTTTGCCAGCGTGGGCTTCCCATTCGCTCTGATTCCTAGGCTGGGCTCACCATTTCATGCGGGCTCTTGGACTCTTCGTGGGCCGCGACCCTTATTATGGGCCTGGTCAATTCTCCATGGGTCAAGACATGGGACCTAACACTAGCCTCCCATGCCTGGGCCGGCCAGTGGTCGGGCCTGGCATGTCCCTTGGGCCCATTCCGCAATCTCCACGCCCTTCCTTGTGCCGCGTTGTCTCTTGTCATTCCCGAGTCCGCGCCTTCCCCAGGAGCCAAGCCAGGCTTTTCAGGTGCTGCCGTGACCTGTCATTTCGCCGGGAGAGATTCGCGCGCCTTGGGTTGCGTCTGACCAGTGGTCTCTCTTGTCACCCGAAAGACGCTCGCTGGATGTCGTGTTGCGTTCGGTAAGAGGACGGTCTGCACCCTGCCCATAAATAGGGGGGTACTCAAGCAAGCTGAGCTCATCCCTTGGCAACTATCGGAGAGACGATGAGAAGATCCTAGCTTTCCCCGCCCTTAGCGGGTCCTCGAGAGGGAGTTGGATGGACCCGTCAAATGCTTAAAGCTCTTGGCGGAGACCATTGTAGCACTTATCCTACAGTTCGCCTTCTTTGCTAACGAGGGTGGCTCGGCCATTCTGCTGTCGTCGTGCGCTCCTTTCCGGGTTGTGGCCTGGCTGGCCTGAGCGGACCCTTGGAGGATCCCCGCGGACATCTTCACCTGTAAGGTGAAGGCTTTCGCAGGGGATCTCCCCGCGTGTCATGCCAGGGCGCTAACCACGGAAGGACCGCGAGGTCAGTAGCCCTCCGTGGAAGCGGGGTTTCTCACCCAACTTTCCCGGAGTGCCTTCCTGGCCTTGGTGCTTCCCGCACCCTGGTGGATTAGACTCTTGCCACTTCCACTAGGGGATGCTCTGCGCCTCCAAACCAGTGTGCTCGGTGAACCACCGATGGCCCCAGCCGTGGGGATCTCATGTGGATCATGTTCGCCAAGCTCATCTGGGGCACGACAGGAGAGCATACGGGGCTCCGCACCGCAGTCTTTTTTTGTCTTTCTCGCAGCTTTATCGTTGTAGACTTTCTACTTTGTAAGAAAGTATTGATTAATAAAAGAACTAGCCTCTTTTTGCCTTCATTTTCACCTTGTCTTTGTGCGCATTTTTCGTTGCCGGGCGTTTTGCCCTAAGGATCCACGTGTTACTTGTGAGAGCTTGAGGGGTTTCCGTCTGCAGCCACGTCTCTTGGGGTGGCCAGCGCATTTAATTCCTGCGCAGTCGGGAGACGTCGCTTCGTTTTGGAAACACGCGAGATCTCAGGAGCCTCCCACGTGTAGAATCCTCATTGGCTACGCCTTAATGCTTCCTGTCTTCTGGAGTTGCCGCCCTTTCAGGAGAAAACTCACCTATTTAAACACGCCATTCTCTCCCGAGAGCAGGCACTCGTTTGCCCTTGCACGTTTATTGGCAGTTTGCTCTTCCTGTGCGTATTTTCTTGCTACGAGATCAATGGAAGATACCTCTAGCGACACGGAGCACTCCTCTTACGAGTCCGAGTTCGGCTCTCACGCCCCCGTGTCTTCAGGAGCCGACACTTCAAGAGGGGCTCGCTCTGAAGCCACGGTCGCTGGCCCTTCTCGGAGTCGGGGAGTGCCTCCGGGTTTCAAGAGGGTCCCGCCGCGTTGGGGGGTGGCTGCAGCTGAGATGGAGTGGCTGAGAGCCCGCGTTGCACACTTGGAAAGCGCCTGGGCCGAATCGGAGGCCAGGGCCGCATGCCTGGTTGGTGCCAATGTGGGGGTGTAGGCCCGCATATTGGCCCTTGAAGGAGAGGCTGAGCAACTCAAGCGGCAGTACGAGGCTGAGGTTGCTGGGTTACGAGCGGAGGCCAGGATCACTCGCCTTATTGATGTTGACGCGGATGCGCAGGCCCGCGCATTGGCGCTTGAAGAAGAGATCGAGCGACTTAAGAAACAGCATGAGGCTGAGGTCGCCGAGCTGCGGTCGGAGCTGAGAATCAGGCTTCGGCTAGAGGGAGTGAACCCTGCCCTGGAGCGGACTTATTTTGACGCCGTTAGGCTTTGTCGGAGGCTAGCCTCGTTGGAGGATCCAAGGTTCTGTGTGGGTGTTCTAGACCGTCGCAACTCGCTTGCCAGAACTCGAGATCAATTGGTGGACTATCACGTCCAAAGTTCCTCCACTGGCCACTGGGACCATTAGCCGTCTTCCCCATCGTCGTGCTCTTCTTCTTTTTTTTTTTTTTTTTGTAACTGTTGTAACGGGTCTTGTGGATATAATAAAGTCGTTAGTTTTTCACACCGTTCTGCCCGCCGCATTTCCTGTTTCCTGATTGATTTTTCCGTTTTGCACTATCGTGCGCTTCTGTAGGGACCCTGCTATCTTGAGCCCTTATTTAATGCGGTGGCGCCAGCGTGGACCCTTGCCAGACAGCTGAAGGGACGCGCCTGTCAGTCTGGCGCCTAACCATCATTACGGACGATTGGGATCCTGTGGTGCGTCGTGAAGCCACCACGTGTCCTAATCACCTGTGGCGGTGCCGTTTTGGTTTCCCACCTTTTGGCTTGGCGTTGCCTATTTAAACCCATCGAGGATCATTTCCCCTCTTCTGCCAATATCTTTCCCTGCACGTACTTGTGTCTTCTGAGATAGAAATGGCGATAAAGAGAGAAAGCTCCTCTTCTTCTCATGCTCCCAGAGCCGCGCGCCATGGTGTTCACAACACTAAGTCTGTCTTGACTGCTAGGTACATTGCTTCTCTTATGGTCGACTACGGGCTTCCCAGTGACTGGAGTTACCGTGCTTCCGACGTGCTGGATAGAGCCAACGCCCCCCAGCGGGCTTTATTACGGTGTACGAGCACCACCTGAGGGGGGGCTTCGTTACCCATCGAACTGCACACTATACGCGGTGGTAGATGCGCTGGGAGTCCCGATGGCAAGGCTGCATCCCAACGCCTTGCGCTATCTGGTATCCTTGTGCATTTTCACCCTCATTCACGGTTGCACTTTTAATGCCAAGGCAGCGAGGATAATCTTTCGGTTCACAGAGTCGGAGGATTGGGTGTCGATGTCCCCCAAGGCGGGGTTTCGCTTTCGCGGCACCAACCCCAACTCAGTGAAGGGCTGGAAGGAGCGCTTCTTCTTTTTGCAGGAGCCCCCTAACTCTGAGCTCCCGAGGTTATAGGGCCAGATCTCAAAGTATTTCCAGGAGAAGCCAACTCCCGAGGACGTCGCAGAGTCAGAGAAGCTGATGGCTGCTATCAAGTCCGAAGAGGCGAATTTCTCGATTTAGGGTTACTACCTCACCTCTGTCACGTTCGAGGCCTGTAGATGGGGATCGCCTGCTGGCTGGGCGATGGCTGGACCAGGTAAGGAAGGTCCTGGAGATACAGTCGCTCCTCTACCGTCCGAGGGGATCGAAGAGGGAAGCTACTCATTGCTGCAGTCGACGTCGAGCGACGATGAGGACGAGGCTGCCCTTAAGAGGCTAAGGGAAGCCGAAGGGACTTCTTTGAGGAGGTCCAGGAGACGAATCGCCGGCCCTTCCGTTGTGGTGAGAAGTCCGACTTTGAAGAGGTCCGCAAGCGCGGGCCGCCAGGGGGAGACCGCCGAACCGTCGCTGACTTTGGTCGCGGGGCTAGCCGCTCGTGAGGTCTGCGAGGTGGAGTCTCTACCCACTGTGGACCCGCCCGCTTGCCCTACTGTAGAGGCAACGGACGATGTCGTTGTCCTTGAGGGCCCGGAGGGGTCGTTTGCTGCTGCGCCTGAGCCAGCACCGGAGGCCAGGGGACCTGTGGAGTCGTCAGCGATCTTTGTGAAGCCCATTTCGGAGTACAGGCTCCCCGAAGGTTTCGCCACATCCACGGAGGACGGCACTGCTCCCGCCACTAATCCGGTTCAGGCTGACGAAGGGGAAGCCGGGACGTCCTCGTGGCAAGAGCCCCCGAGCGTTCCTACGGCAGCCAGCCTTTCAGCCAGCCCTCCTCCAGCGAGCGAAGGAGCGGAGCCCCAAGGAGAGGCTCTTTCAGGTGATCTTGCACGTTCTCCGAGCGCGGCTCCTGCTCAGGTATGGCTGTTTCCATCTGTCCTTCCTTTTTGGTTACATGTTTTGGAAGTACTTTTGACATTGCTTCTTACACAGGCTCCAGATGAGGTCAACCCTTTTGATGCGTTGTCCGACCTCCTTCAGCAAGCCATCGTCAATGGAAGGGCCCAGTTTGCATCTTTAAAAGAGGAGAACGGGCGCCTGCGGCAGAGAGTGGCGCAGCTGGAAGGCATAGTTGTCACCTTGGAGGATCGCGTCACCCGGCTGGTTGGAGACATGGTTGGCCGGTACTCTGCATCAGAAGCACGGTTGGCGTTGGAGACTCGATATTGGGACGACATCCGCTTGTGTCGCAGGATCGTCTCCTTGGCGGCTCCTCACGTCCCTGAGGGTGTCCTTCATCCAGGGAATGCCGGGGTAGAAGAGGCATCTCGCCTGAAGAACTTCCCCGAGGAGGCGGGTCCGTCAAGTCTGCCTGATTAGTCTCTGCTTGAGTTGGTTTTTGGGGTTCATCTTTTGTCTTTGTACCATATTTCTTCCCCACATATGAATGAAAAGCGTCTTTTTCTACTTCGCATTTGTGCTTCTTCTATTGTAGAATGTTGCTTGCATCCTTCGTTTGCTTTAATTCGTGGGATCATGTTTCAGGTTTGAATGCTAGGCTCTTTGGAGCCATTGTTGCTAAGGCCCTATCCAGGCACCTGCTTGCGTGGTGCTCGTCCTTCGTAAGAGGAGGTCATCACAACTCACGCGTTTAGGGGGCTCGATCTGGTGGAGCGGATGTCATCGCCAAGCCCCTAGAGCCGCAACGAGGGTCAGCGCTGCTGTCAGGCCACGATAACTAGACTCCTGGATCTAGGACTCGGTCGCGTATGATTGCAGGAGGTGCGTTGCCCCTGCTCAAAGCATTATAGTCACCAAGTTGATGTCCTAGCCCACGACCATCGTAGACTGAGAGTGCTCTCTTCTGTTTTAAGAAGGTCGTTGCACACCTGCAATGTTTTCCCCCTAAGGTTTTGTCGGCCGTAGATCGGGGACTTCGGAAGCCCCCAGGCCTATTGCTTTGACCGCCTGGGTCGTTGGCGCGAAGCCTGTTTGATGGACCGGTTGGGTCCTTTGTTCCAGCCTGCGGCTGGCTGCCTCCGGGCTGTCTAGCACCGGGCTTGTTCTCTGGGTGGCCGCTAGGGCCTACTGGCGCGGAGCCAAAATGTGTAAAGCCGTTCCCAGGCCATCTGGCATGGGGACAGGGTCCTGGGACGGTCGACTTCGGACCGCCTAGCATTGGGCCAAGGACAGGTTTTACGGACGGACGCTTGTCCTCCCGACTTATGGGCAGTCTAGGTCGTTTGATTTAAGAATGTAATGCATGTCATCAACTCACACAAATGAATATGCAGGATGATAGAAAGAGTGATTATGTTAATCAAAAGATAAAGCTCATGTCCAGGCATTCATTATGATGCATGTGCGTGCGACTTACCTGGGTCGACGTTGCATCACTGATAGTATTTCCTTAAGTTGGCGGCGTTCTAGGTCCGCAGGACCAGTTTGCCGTTCTGCGCCCGTAGCTTGTACGCTCCGCTCTGGAGGATTGCGGAGACGAGTAACGGCCCCTCCCACCCGGGGGAGAGTTTGTTCCTGTTCGCGGTCTTTCCCGCCGCCTCTACGCTCCGGAGGATCAGATCTCCAACTTCCAGTGGGCGCGCCTTTACCCGCTTGTTGTAGTACCGTGCGACTCGCTGCTGGTAGGCCGCGGTTCATAGTCGTGCGGCGTCTCGAACTTCCAAGAGCAGGTCCAGACTTTCCCGAAGCCTTTCTTCGTTGGTGGCTGGGTTGAAGCATTCGATCCGTAGGCTTGGCATTCCCACCTCCACGGGTACCACAGCCTCAGCCTCAAAGCAAAGGTTAAATGGTGTCTCCCTCGTCGGCTTCCTCGCGGTTGTTCGATACGACCATAGCACGGACGGTAGCTCCTCCGTCCAGGAGCCCCCAGCATCTTCCAACCTGGTCTTTAATCCGTGCAGCAATGTGCGGTTGGTGACTTCGACTTGTCCGTTTGCCTGAGGGTGCGCCACTGACGTGTGTATCAGCTTGATGCGAAGGTCGCGGTAGTACTTCGTGAAGCGTTTGCCGATGAATTGGGTTCTGTTATCAGTCACTACGACCTCAGGGATCCCAAAGCGGCAAACGGCGCCTTGACGGAGGAACTCCGTCGCATTTTGCTCTGTGATCTTGGCGAGAGGGACGGCTTCCACCCACTTCGTAAAGTAGTCAATGCCAACGATCAAGAACTTCCTTTGTCCGGCGGCCATTGGTAGGGGTCCAAGTATGTCAAGCCCCCATTGTGCGAACGTCCATGGGGGTTGGAGATAGTGCAGCTCGGTGTGCGGCTGGTGTGTCATGTTACCATGGACCTGGCAACTTTCACACTTCCGGACGAATTCCATAGCATCCCGCTTCATGGTGGGCCAGTAGAACCCTTGCCTCATGACATTGAATGCTAGATTCTTGCCACCAATGTGCGAGCCGCACAGCCCTACGTGCACTTCTGTCAGCGCGTAATCGGCTTCCTCTGGCGTGAGGCACTTCAGGAGAGGAGTGGAGTATCCTCGCCTGTATAGCCTCTCATTCAGGACCGTGTACTATCCTACCGTCTTCTTGATTTGCTTGGCTTCATTAATGTCGTCAGGTAGGATCCCTCAGTTAGGAACCTTACGTACGTGTCATCCAGTTGTCCCCTGTGTCGACCCGTAGCACCTCCTTGACTTCGGCGTCAATGCTGGGTGCGGTCAGGACTTTCCTAGGCTCTCTCGTGTACTGCTCCATGGTCCTGGCGGCTGCGTCCCGGGCTAGTCGATCAGCACGCTCGTTATCCAATCTTGGGATGTGCTCGATCTCAAACCGACCGAACTCAGGGATCAGGGCCCTTACTTTCGCCAAGTACCTCACAAGCTGTGGGCTCGAGGCATCAAAGTTCCCCTTCACCTGATTGACCACAAGTTCGGAGTCACTGCGCACGACCAGCGACCGCGCGGAACATTTCTTCGCCAGTCGCAGGCCCACGAGAAGGGCCTCGTACTCCGCCATGTTGTTCATGGCCGGGAAGGCCAGAGTAACGGAGTATGCAATTTTCACGCCCTCGGGCGTCCTTAGCACGACACCAGCTCCACTGCCTGCCTGGGTAGATGATCCATCCACATTCAGAGTCCACTAAGGGAGATCGCCGTCTACCATACTCTCTGGGTTGCTATCTTCTTCTTGAGCAGGCGTCGCCGTTTCGACGATAAAGTCCGCCAGAGCCTGTCCCTTCACGGCGGGCCGGGGCTGAAACTCCAGGTCAAACTCCCCTAGCTCGACATCCCACTTAACCAGCCGGTCGGACGTCTCCAGCTTCTGCAAGATCGACTTCAGTGGTTGATCTATCAGTACAACGATCCGGTGCGACTGAAAATAGGGCCGCAGCTTCCGCGCCGCATAGACAAGCGCGAGCGCCGTCTTTTTAGCGTGCGGATAGCAGGGCCTCTACGTCAGTCAGCACCCTGCTCACGTAGTACACTGGCTATTGTCTGCCCTCGTGCTCCGCAACTAACACCGAGCTGAGGGCCGCTGCCGATGTTGCCAAGTAGAGGTAGAGGTCTTCCCCTTTGCGCGGCGAGCTTAGGAGCGGCGCGCTGGAGAGATAAGTCTTCAGCTCCCTGAAGGCTTCTTCATACTCTTCGCTCCACTTGAACCCCTGCGATTTGGTGCCCCTTAGCGCCTTGAAGAAGGGCAAGTATTTCTCTGCTGACTTGGAGAGGAACCGCAAGAGAGTTGCTATTCGCCTGGTCAGCTTCTGTACCTCTTTTATCGTCCGCGGAGGGATCAGGTCGAGGATGGCATTGATCTTCTCTGGGTTAGCCTCGATGCCGCGTTGAGACATGATGAAGCCTAGGAACTTTCCTAAGGTTACTCCGAATGCGCACTTGGCAGGGTTGAGCTTCATCCCGTGCTGTCGGAGGACCTGAAAAGTCTCATCTAGGTCGATGACGTGGTTGCTCGCGAATCTGCTTTTCACAAGCATGTCGTCGACGTACACCTCCACGTTCCGTCCAATCTGAGCTTCGAACATCTTGTTCACAAGGCGCTGGTAGGTCACGCCGGCATTCTTGAGACCAAAGGGCATTATTTTATAGCAATACGTCCCTTGATCTGTAATGAACGAGGTGTGCTCCTCGTCTTCTGGGTTCATCCGGATCTGGTTGTACCCAGAGTATGCGTCCATGAAGCTCAGGAGTTCGTGTCCAGATGTGGAGTCCACGAGCTAGTCAATCCTGGGAAGCGGAAAGCTGTCTTTGGGGTAGGCCTTGTTCACGTCCGTGAAGTCGACACACATCCGCCACTTACCACTGCTCTTTTTTACTAATACGACGTTGGACAGCCACTCCGGGTACTGGACTTCTCTGATGAATCCAGCGTCCAAGAGCCTCTTCACTTCTTCCCTGATGGCGACCAACTTCTCGACGGAGTGGTTTCTCCGCTTCTGTCGAACGGACTTTCGGCTCGAGTCAAGGCCCAGCTTGTGAACTATGACCTCGGCCGGTATCCCGGGCATGTCAACGGGGACCCACGCAAATACATCAGAGTTAGCCCTAAGGAAGGTAATCAACCTGTCGTGCTCTGCAGGTTGGAGGGATCTCCCCACGTTGATGCACCGTTCCGGCTCTGAGAGGTTCAGTGGGATCGCCTCCGTTTCTTCTCCAGACTGGGCCTGTTGCAGTGAGGTCTCGTCGCGGAGACAAGGTCTTCGTCTGGGTGACATGGTGCCATGGGGTTGATCTGGGACAGGTAGCACGTCTGCCCCATTTCTTGGTCTCCGAGGACTTCTCCCACGCCCAACTTTACCTTCAGGTGTGGGATGGACGTCACTGCTTCAAAGGTGGTCAGGAAGGGTCTGCCTAGTATGACATTGTAGACGGATGGAAGGTCAACGACGAGGAATGCCAGCTCTCGCGTCATGGAGCGCGGGTGGATTCCCATGGTGACTTCCAGCAGTACTATCCCTTGCACGGGGACTGGCTCGTTGTCCAAGCCGTAAAAGGGTCCACTTGCAGCTTTCATTTGGCTTCGTTTTAGTCCAAGTTTAAAGAAGGCAATGAGATACAGCAAATTCTGAGAACTTTTATTATCAATGAAGACCCGTTTCAGTTGGTAGTCATCCCCACCACCTGAAACTAGGGCCGATACAACAAGGGGGTCGATATGGGGAGAGGTTACATGAGCCATGCCGTCACTGCTAAAGCTAATGACATCATTCCTAACCCCTATCTTTGCCCACTTGTAGCTGGAAGTTGCCTCCGGCTGCCCACGCCTGGTGTCCGCGGCGTCTGTAGAGGAGACCATATGGACCACGCCGGCCGCCGTGCGGGCCCTCGGAGGTTCACCGGCTTCACCGTCAGAAGTCGCGGGTTCCTGCCCTGAGCTCTTCACGAGCCGCTTCAAGTGTCCATGCCAGATCAGATCTTCGATTTCCTGCTGCAGGGTCTGGCAGTTCTCAGTCGAGTGTCCCAGGCAACGGTGGTACTGGCAATACTTCGTCTGGTCGCTGCCGCTGGGACCCTTGGGCGTCTTTGGCCACTTGAAGAATTTCTCATCCTGGATCTGCATCAGGATGTTTGTACGACTATCGTTCAGAGGGGTCAGGAAGGTCCTGCTGTAATCTTTTTTGGGCCCCGGTGGGGGCCGTTGTTGCTTTCGGTGCTCCAGGAAGTGCTGGCCATCACTGTCCCTCTTTCTCCCACCAGATGCTCTGGGGGCTTCCGGGGGCTGCTCCACTCACTCAGGGCGCTTCGCCTCGTTGGCCTCTTCAGCCGTGATGTACGCCCGGGCGATGGTCTCAGCCTCCCAGAAGGTCTGAGGGCGCTGGTGCGACAGGTGCTTGAAGAAATCCCCCGCCGCCAAGGTGGCGATGAAGGCGTTGAGCTTCAGCTCGTCGGAGAGATGAGGGATCCGCCGTGCCTCGGTGATAAAACGGTCCAGGAACCGCTTCAGACTTTAATATGTCCTTTGGCGGAGGCGGACCAGGTGCCATGGTTGCCTCTCCTTCATATGGTTGCCTCGGTGATGAAGCTATCAGCAAGCTCGTCAAACGAGCGTATGGAGTTCGGGGGGAGACCGTGGAACCAGAGCAACGCGTCCCCCCTGAGGGTGATGGGAAAGCACTGGCACATCAAGGCCTCGCTCGCCCCTTGCAGGGATAGGTGGGTGCGGAAGCAGTTGAGGTGGTCCATTGGGTCCTTGCTCCTGTCGTACCCCTCCAGGACCGGCATCTTAAACTTGCTCGGCAGCGGCTGTGTCCGCAAGTCCATGGCGAAGGGCGATCTCCGGAGATCGGCGGAGGACGGCGTGGGTTTCTCCTTATGCAAGGTGTCCCACAGCACTTTGACTTTGGAGCGCGCCTGAGTGGCCTGTTCGCCATTGGAGCACGCCACGGTTGGCCTCCCATTGCCGCGCAAGTTGCGGGGGTTTCGCCTCTCAGGGCTCTCCTCCCGATCATCGCGGGCGGGATGACTTTTCGCTTCGTTCTGATCATCCCCACTTGGGACCGCCGGGGTTGCAGCGCGGTCTGGCCGGTTGGCTCGCCTCCTGCGAGCGGCCTCCCGACGCCTTTCTCTTCTGGAGGTGGAGGCCTGGGATGCTGGAGGGGCAGTCCCGGGCCAGGCGGGCCCCGTGTTCTCGCATATGGCGCGGAGAACTAGCTTCATATCGCCCACATCTGCGGCCAGGCGGCGGACGTCAGGCTCTGGTTGATCGTTTGCTTGGTACCCAGCGGGGGGAACTTCACTTTGAGCGATGGGCTCCATCGCCGGAACACTAGCTTGTGCTCGAGTATTCACCATCTTCTGTTGTTCAGTAGTTAGGTGGGAAAGAGACACTTGGCTTATCGTCAGATTCCCACAGACGGCGCCAATGTTACGTCCCGGGCCCACGATTGTTGTACGGATTAGGGAGCCTTCGGATTCCTCAGCGTGTGGCGACTTTGGAAGAAGGGTCCGGTCTCCGTTGCTATGAATTTGGACCTGCACAACACAAACAAACAAGAGGTCAGGGGTCCGGCAGGATTTCTCCCACCGAAGCCGCTCCGACGCTCAAATCAGCAAATTTCCGCAATAAACGGAAATGGTGCACGCTAAGGGCGGTGCGCGGGTGTATGCTGTGAAAGCGTAAGAGATGCTAGCGTGATGATATGAAGAAATGCAGTGAGCAGGTTGTGGAAGGCTTGGCTTCCTTGGTGCACCGCAATGGGTGGCTGACTTTCCTATGACCTGAGAAGGTGTTGGGAAGGAGAGCGAGCTAGCTATCGCCGACGGAAGTGAGTTGACCCTCAGTTCCGGCTCGTTGCTCTCGTGAGATCTAATAGAGAAGAAGGGAGTAGAAGAGTATGACTCGTTCGTTGTTTGAATTCTGGATTCAAAAGGAAGCAGCAAATGAAGATGCTGAATAAAGAAAAAGTATCTTTCTCTGCGGGGCGTGAGGGCTCTTATACGCCTCTTCCCCTTGGATTCTTGGGCGCCAAAATGCCCGTTGCAAGGGCTTCAGCGCCGCTGGTAACTGTTGTGGACCGCCGGTCGCGCCGGTGGCCATCCTGCTGCAGTTGGCAGGTTTCTGGCATTGGAGGCCACGCCTGATTATTCTTGGAACGAGGAGGGGCTGGCCGCCTGCAGGTGGTTTCGTAAGCCGCTGGTGCTGCGTAAGCTGATTTCCTGTCGTCTCTCTCCACGCCTCCTCGCCTGTAGTGCATTAAATGCGCCGCAGGTTCCCGTTGCATTTTGCCAGCGTGGGCTTCCCGTGCGCTCTGGTTCCTGGGCCGGGCTCACCATTTCATGTGGGCTCTTGGACTCTTCGTGGGCCGCGACCCTTATTATGGGCCTGATCAATTTTTCATGAGCCAGGATATGGGACCCAACAAAATATATAAAATTTAAATTTTATATTGAAAGTTTCAACAAATCACAAAAATATCAATATTTTTCAGGGTAAAAGTCAAGAAAAGAAATATGCTTTAAAATTCAAATTTGGTGGGTCGAAGCCATCTTCAATGACAAATGCACTTGTGGTTAAGATAGAGTCCGCATCTCCTATCTAATGTGATTGATCGGCGTCTCTTTGGTTGAATAATTCCTTCAATTGAAAAAGATGTTTACTAATAATTTAATTATTTTAAGTAATATTTTTAACAAAATTAACAAAATTGCCACTAATTATTTAAAAAATAAACACTTAAAGTTGAACGGAAAAAAGTTTAACGTGGCCGACTAATTGCAAAAGTAAGTAATAACAGAAATGGCCAACAATATTCACTTTCATTGGTATAGGCTTAACATAAAATATAGTCGACTGATGAAAATATAATATTGACTAAACCTATTCACAATTTATCGTTAAGCCACGTTTCTAACATTGCAAATAACAGTTTAGAATTTTATATCTTAGATTGGCAGAAGGTTAAAAAGCATATATTTTTCATACTCACAAAAATAGCACAGAACCTCTTAACGCCACCAACAAACATAGTATCATCAAAATCTACTTTCAATATAATAAAATTGTGTATCCATTTTAAGGATTGATTGAACGCAAGAGATCATATCGTAACTGCAACCATTTTTACTTCTAGTGAAGATGTAGATTCTAAAAATAGCACTAACAAAAATATAAGTAGTACTTAAAAATAACCGAGTTGTTAACG
>JAODPA010010013.1:0-13616 GCA_025585075.1 Nepenthes mirabilis | reverse complement strand
AATATTTAATTAAAATTATTTATTTGGATATATATTTGCTCCATGGCCAGTATTTGGTGAAAAATATAATCATTCTAAAAAAGCACAGATTTTAGTAAATAACAATAATTAACTTGATACGTACCTGGATCCGATTTTGAACAGATTCGGGTTCACTTGATCGTCTGGATCCGACTCCATTCACTAAATCTGGACCCCTGCATACCACTACAACAAACGAGAGGTCAGGTGTCGGCGGGATATCCCACCGAAGATACTTCGACGCTCTAGTCAACAATAAGCCTTCGAATTATAAGAAGGTAAATAGAAATGTAAGTTTAGATAGAGAGGGAGATTGAGGTAGGTGGAAGTGTTCGCCTTTAGATGTAAGAAACATTCTCGTGACTCGTCGAGAGTATAGTTTCTCGGCTCAATGTTCACAGGGAATAAGTGGAAAGTCACATCCTGTAATTGTGGAAACTTAAAAGGATGGATTTTGGGGAGTGGGTGAAGTCTCTAGAATCTGAAGGCTTGGAGTAGGATTATTGTAGTAAGCGATTGCGTGCTTAGGAATGAGCATTAGTATGCTTAAGGATTTTTTTGTCATAGTTCTTTGTTGTCTTTCATTCGTCCCCATGTGTCCCCTCAGAATGGAGATTCTGTGGGGTTATATAGACGCTCGGGCGGGTGACCTTCCTTGGCCAAGAAGGCATAATCCATACATCGTATTGGGCAGCCTTCTTTAAGTAAGAAAGCTTAACTGGTGCATTCTGTTGGGATCATTTCCTTTCTGAGCGGATAACAGTTCTTCAGATTATTTGCTTTCCTTCTGTGCTTCTGTACCGTTAGAGTCTATTGTAGGCAAGAAGAAAGAATCTGGCGCCTTCCTTATGGGAAGGGCGTTGAATCTATTGATGCCCTTTTTCGTGGAGATTGGCTTCATGGAAGGCGTGAAATCAGGGAAAGGGACAGTTGCTGTTGTGTACGGAAACATCTGCCAAACTCGGCCTAGCCCATGTTGGCCCTTCATACGATCAACGCTAACGTTAACCGTCCAAATGTGCGTCTGGGCTTTTCTGGATTTTGGGCTGTTTCTCTTATTGGGCCTGTCTTCTGTAGGCTTACTCATCATTAGCCCGCTATGCCGGTGGTCTGGATTCTGGCCTCTGGTATGTTCATAATGGGATGCATTTGTCTTTTGCTGACGGAGTCGTTGTCCGTTTGACAAGATTTGTTGACCATTTTTTGAAAAATTTTCGGGCAACTTGGAGAAGGAAGCATTGGCCATTAGTCATCCTGTCAGAAAAAGTGTGCCACGTGTCTTTATGCGGTATATTCAGGATTATGGTATTTAATGAACCGAAGGATTTGATTCGACGACTCTCTTTTGGGAAGCGACACGTGGCGATAATGATGGTGCATGCTTTCGAGGCGGTTTTGTGTTCACACTGGCCTTTAAGTTTCCCGTTCGTTCACTTTAAATTTTTCTATACCTTCCTTTATTTCTTCATCTTCCTTAACCCGTAGAAAAGAAAACCCCTAGTTGATTTTCTGACCATGGCCTCTGTCGCCGATACCGCCTCCGTCCTGAGAGAGAATGATGTGAAGGTATTATACGTGGAGTACAATATCCCAATGGAGATTACCTTCCACGTTCCCGGGAAGGACGACAGGGCTTTCTTGCTACCTACAGGCTTTGTGACCATATATGTAGTCCATCTAAGGAGTGGGCCCCGTCTTCCAATTCCTGACGAGTTAATGTCGATCTTTCGGGCGCTTTGGGTTCCCAATCCTCAGTTCCACGCCAGCGCCATCCGATATCTGTGTTCCCTTTGCATATTCCTCCGTCAACACTTGAGTTTGTTGACGATGTTGATGGTTAGAGGGCTCTTCAAGTTTAACCAGGGAACAGAGTGGACTTCTCTATCCCCACATGGCGGTCTTAAGATAAGTACTGTCATATACGACTCTCTGAAGAATTGGAAGAATCAATTTTCCTTCATTAGCATGGGCGAGTCCTGGCTCTTGCCTAGGGAGTGAGGTCAGGTGCCTGACGTGTATACAGGGGTGCCTTCTGAGGTTGAGACAGCGCCCCTATCTTGGTTTGCCAAGCTTACCGTGGATAACCTTGGGGATTTTCAGAGAGACCACTTGGTCTCCCGTGTTGAGGCCAAGAAGGCCAAGTGGGGGCCTCCCTCTCCCGTCCAGAAATTTAAGGTCTCACCTCCAGAGGTCCTGCAGAGGAAGAAGAGGAAAAATGGCTTTATCATAGGTCATCGCCCGTCTGATACCAGTCCCTCTAGTCCAAGGCAAAAGAGGGCGGCCTCAGTGGCGCCTTCTTTGTTGTCCTCAGGGCCAGACTATCTCTCTGTCGGGCACTTTGCGGGGTATAGGCGCCGCTTCCGGGGTTGAAGCGGAGCTGGCTTTAGAGGCCTATGGCGCTAGGTTAAATGCCAGGGCGAGTGGCGTTGTTGTTCTCGCACAACCTTTACCGGCGGGTTTGACTTCGGATCCATCTATCGGAGCGCTTGAGTCGTAGGAATTGTCTGTTGGATCACTTGCTGTGGAACTGCCGATTGAGCAGTAGGAGTCGGTCTTGGAGCCCCCCACTGTTCCAGAGGAGACAGTTAGGGTGGAGGATATTTTAGAGTAACTGTTGGAGGAGCTCCTGGCGGAGGTTGCTGCCAGCCCTGTCCACGAGGGCCCTATTCCTTGCTCATTGCCTTTGGCGTTGGGTCTGGACGCCAAACCAACATGAAGAATTTGGGCGGTGTAAATTCTGTTGCCTGCCTTGTCTTTAAGTTTGCCTTTTCTAACTCCTCTTTTTTTGTGTGCAGGCTGATAAGTCACGAGTGCAGTCGCCAAGGCGCTTAGGCAGAGAGACCGGGTAATCTCTGATAGGGACATGGAGATCGCCTGGCTCGATTCTAAGCTAGAGGCTTTGGGGGCGGAGTATCGAGAGGACGCGATTGCCTTGGAGTCTGTCTTAGCGGGCATGGAGGCAGAGAATGAGAGCCTAAAAGCAGAGAACGTTCGTCTGAAGGAGGAAAACGAGTGGGTTAAGGGGCGCCTCGATCAGCTCGCAAGGCAGATGGCCGCCCCGGAGAATGACCTAAGCCTCCACATTCATCCTCACGAGATCGCGGACATGATGCTGTCGCGGTTGTGAGAAGGGATCAACATTAGTCGGTGTATTGTACGGCTGGTTGATTTAGAATTTCCCGTGGATCTCATCAATTTATCAAACCGGTCAATGCAGCGTCGCGATAGCCTCGTGGGGGAGCCACGGGACAGACAGGAGCCACCACTGCCCCTCTAGTTTTTGGTGATTACAGTTTTTTCTTTTTGGTACAATTATGTAAATGTATTTTACCATAAGCAATAATACGAATAGCTTTGTGCATGTCGCATGTTTTTGCTTTTTTATAGCTGCTTTTTGTATTTTGTTTCTTCACTATTTTTGGCGGCCAATTGGGCAGGATTCCTGTGAGTTGGTCGCTCGCCTTGTTTTTGGGCGTTCATGGCATTTCCAAAGGAGTGGAGTCCTTGGATGCGTTCTCTAGGCTATTACTTGTGTTAAGCTAACCTAGTATTCGCTTGTGAGCAAAGTTTGGTGGCGCTACCCAAGTATAGATTTGGGCGGCCAGTTTTGGTGGAACGTTTTGCTCCGATTGACAATCGTTGACTAATCACACTATCTCCTTGTGAAGGATGTCACGTGTGCTGCATTAGGCCCCTAAGATTTTTTGACTGCTAATGGGCCACTTGGATGACCAAGTTTTAGGTATGACCACTCATGGGCCGCCTGGATGACCAGGGTTTTGATATGACCACTTATGGGCCACCTGGATGACCAAGGTTTATATACGACCACTCATGGGCCACTTGGATGATTAGGGTTTAGATACGACCACTCATGAGCTGCCTGGATGACTAGGGTATAGTAACGAGAGGGTGAAAATCCTCCCGACTTAGGGGCAGCCTAAGTCGTTTGAACCTGTAACAAGAATCACACATACATACACACCAAAGAAACACAATATGCTAAAGGGAATACTTATTTTACTAATTAAAACGTACACGCAAATGATCACATAAAATTATGCAAAATACCTACTTGGGTTCTTATTGGAAGTAGCGTTTGATGTGGATCGCATTTCACGTCTGTGGGACCAATTTTTCGTCCTGGTTTCGGAGCTTATATGTCCCGTTTCGCAGGATAGTGGAGGCTAGAAAAGGCCTTTCCCAATTCAGGGAGAGTTTGTTTCGACCGGCCACCTTTCTCGTGGCCTCGATACTTCGCAAGACCAAGTCTCTGACATCGAACTGCCGTGCTTTTACCTTTTTGTTGTAGTAGCCGACGATTTGATGTTAGTAGGCCGCTGTTCGCATTCTGGCGGCATCGCGGACTTCTTCTAGCAAGTCTAGGTGTTCCC
The DNA here is from genome assembly GCA_025585075.1 of Nepenthes mirabilis. Classification (NCBI taxonomy): domain Eukaryota; kingdom Viridiplantae; phylum Streptophyta; class Magnoliopsida; order Caryophyllales; family Nepenthaceae; genus Nepenthes; species Nepenthes mirabilis. Next base: position 9,201 of record JAODPA010010013.1, on the reverse strand, counting down.
GGATTTTCTGGGAGTTACCTTGCTGGTCAAAAGATTCCACCCTAAGGCTTGGAAGCCCGATTTCAATCGGGATCACCGCTTCAGTCCCGTAGCAGAGGTTAAAGGGTGTCTCACACATTAGTTCCTTTAGAATTGTCCGGTAAGACCAGAGAACTGAGCGAGCTCATCTACTTAGGAGCCTTTTGCGTCCTCCAGCTTGGTCTAAAGCGCGTGGAGTAGCGTTCGGTTTGTGACATCTATCTATCCATTCGCTTGGGGATATGTCACCGAAGTGTGGACCAGCCTAATTCCAAGGCTGGTGCAATACTTGGTAAAGTGTTTTTCTGAGAATTAAGTCCTGTTGTCAGTCATAATGACTTCTGGAACGCTAAATCTGCTAATGATATTCTGGCAAACAAACTCAAGAGCGTTGTGTTTAGTGATCTTGGCCAGTAGGACGGCTTTGACCCACTTTGTGAAGTAGTCGATGCCTGCTATGATGAACATTTTTTACCCAGTTGCGATGGGAAATAGGCTAAGAGTGTCGAGCCCCCATTGCGCGAAGGGTCGCGGCACCTGAAGGGATTTCAACTTGGCGGATGGCTGGTGGCGAAGGTTGCCGTGAAGCTGGCAGCTTTCGCAGTTCTTTACAAACTTGAGTGCATCCTATTTCATCGAGGTCCAATAGTAGCCTTGCCGCATGATTTTGAATGCTTGGTTTTTGCTGCGAACATGCGATCCGTAAATCCCAAGATGCACTTCGCTCAAGACGGAGTTAGTCTCTTAAGGGGTTAGGCACCGGAGGTACGAAGTCGAGTAGTCGTGGCAATACAACCGTCCGTCGACTATGGTGTACCAGCCGGCCGTTCTCTTTATCTGCCTGGCCTCCTCTATGTCTTCTGGTAATGTTTTGTCCGCTTGATACCTCAGGTAGGGTGTTATCCAGTTTTTTGTCTCGGAGATCTGTATTGCCTCCCGTTTCTCTATACTGGGAGCATTCAAGACCTTTTTCATATCCCTCGAGTACTGTTCTGGATTTTCAGCCACCACTGCTCTGGCCAATTGATCGGCCTTCTAGTTTTCAGTTCTGGGAATATGGACCAGGGTTAGCTTGTTGAAGTTACGGGTGGCCTCCCTTGCCTTGATCAAGTACTTGGCCATGTGCAGGTTGCTCGCCTCGAAACTCCCATTAATCTGGTTGACAATTAGCTTAAAGTGGCTGTAAACAGCCAGTCGTTTAGCTGAGCACTTTTTTGCTAACATTAACCTGGCTAGCTGGGCTTCGTATTCGGCAATATTGTTGGTGGCCGAAAAGTCGAGTCAAAGGGAGTACTTCACCTCAAACCCGTCAGGGGTCATGAGGACCACCCCAGCTCCACTACCTGTGTCCGTAGATGATCCGTCTATGTGGAGTACCCATTCTGAACCCTCCATGTGCTGTTTTGAGTTCTCTGAGGGTTGCTCTTCAAGAACTAGGGTCGTGGTCTCGACAATAAAGTCAGCCAGAGCTTGTGCCTTTATGGCTGGCTTGGGTCGGAACTCGATGTCAAACTCACCCAATTCGATAGCCCACTTTACCAACCATCCAGAAATATCAGGTTTCTGGAGAATGCTCTTTAAAGGTTGGTCGGTGAGAATTATGATGTTGTGTGCCTAAAAGTAGGGAATTAGTTTTTGCGCGGAGAATATGAGAGCTAAGGCCAACTTTTCTGTGCGTGGATAGCGCATCTCCGGGCCGGTCAGTATTTTGCTCATGTAGTAGATCGGCTGTTGGGTATCAGAGTCTTGGCGTACGAGGACGGAGCTAAGGGACACCTCTAACAACACCAAGTAGAGGTACAGCTTTTCTCCGACCTTGGGCGACGTTAGTAACGGTTGACTAGCCAGATAGTGCTTCAGATCATTGAAGGCTGCCTGGCAATCTGTCGTCCATTGGAACCCATTTGATTTTGTTCCCTTTATAGCCTTGAAGAATGGCTGATACTTGTCACCAGACTTCGCTAGGAAGCGGGACAAGGCTGCCAATTGTCCAGTCAGTCGCTGGACATCCTTAATGCTTCGTGGGGGAGCCATGTCCGTGAGGGCCTTGATTTTCTCCGGGTTTGCATCGATCATTTTTTGGGAGACGATGAAACCTAGGAATTTTCCCGATGCTACCTCGAAGATGTACTTTACCGAATTCAGCTTCATTTGGTGCTCACGGAGCACCCCAAATGACTCTGCCAGATCACGGATATGATCGCCTGTGGTTCTACTCTTTACGAGCATGTCGTCAATATAGACTTCCATATTGCGGCCGATCTGTTTCTCAAATATTTTGTTTACCAGCCGTTGGTAGGTGGCTCTTGTGTTCTTCATTCCAAAGGGTATCACCTTATAGTAGTAAGTACCCTAGTCTGTCATAAACGAGGTATGCTCTTTGTCTTCTGGACTCATTCAGATTTGGTTATAGCCTGAATAGGCACCCATGAAGCTCAACAGCGCATGTCCGGGCATCGAGTCCACTAGCAGGTCAATCCTAGGTAGAGGAAAACTATCTTTTGGGCAGGCTTTGTTAACGTCGATGAAATCGATGCACATTCATCACTTCCTGCTGCTCTTCTTTACTAGGACTACATTGGAGAGCCAATCGGAGTATTGGACTTCTTTGATGAATTCGGCATCCAACGGTTTCTTTACTTTCTCCCGAATGGCTACCAACTTTTTTATCAAGTGATTTCTTCGTTTCTACATGACTGGCTTTCAGTTCGGGTCGAGTCTCAACTTGTGGACAATTACCCAGGCTAGAATCCCAGGCATGTCATTAGGAGTCCATGCGAAAATGTCAGCGTTCCGTCGCAGGAACGTGATTAGCTCGTCGCATAGTGCACCGATGAGTGAGCCGTCGATCCGTACGCACTTTTCTGGATCCTCCAGATTTAGTGGGACTAGGTTGATTGCCTCACCGGACTGTGTCTGCTATAAGGTCGTTTCGTCTTGGTGGTCGAGTTCTTCCACCATTCTGGTGCTGTCGTTAGGTGCGATTTGGGACATGTAGCATGTTCGGCCGGTGACTTGGTCGTCCAGCACTTCGCCCACACCGTATAGCGTTGAAAATTTTATTTTTAAGTGTGGTATTGAACTGACAGCCCCAAACGCTGTTAGACACGGCCGGCCCAATAAAGTGTTGTATGTAGAGGGCAAGTTGGCTAACAAGAAGGTAAGTCTACAACTTGCCGTTTTCGGGTATGTTCCTAGGGTGACTTTTAATCAGATAGTCCATTGGACGGGCACCGGCTCATTATCAAGGCCATACAACGGGCCTTCGGCAAATTTTAATTGACTCTTTTTCAAACCAAGTTTAAAAAATGTATCGAGATAGAGCAAATCACGAGAATTTTCATTGTCAACGAATACTCGTTTCCGACAGTAGCTTTGACTACCAACTACTCGTTTCAGCTGATAGTCAACGCTACCATCGGAAACGAGTGTAGATACAAGGGGGTCTGTATGGGGGGAAACTACATGTGCCAAGCCGCTGCCACTAAAACTAATAATGGTGTTAGTAGTGCGTTGTTTCTTCCTCCCAGTTTGCTACTTCTTGTTGTCGGCCGAGTTCTTAATCGGCTTGGTAGTGATCATGTTAACTACTCCTGCCGCAACCCAGTTTCGTGGAGGGGAAGACCCTAATCCTTCTCTGCCCGTAGTGCCAGAGCTATGACCAGGACCCTTAACGAACCCGGTGAGATGGTCCCTTCTGATCAGCTCTTCAATCTCCCGCTGGAGGGTCTTGTAGTCCTTTGTGGAGTGTCTAGGAGATCGATGGAAATCACAGTACTTGGATGGATTTTCTCCCTCCGCTTTCTTAAGTGGTTTTGGCCACTTAAGAAACTTTTCTCACAGATTTGCATGAGGACGTTCGAACGCGTATCTGTTAAGATCGTTAGGCTGATGGGCCCGTAATCTTTGCGCTCTGGTGGTCCGATCCTGTGGTGCTTTTGGCAAAAGTGATCGCTACCGTTGTGTTTCCTCTTTCCTTCAACTGGGAAATAGCAAGGCTGTTCAATCTGATCGGGACGTTTAGTCTCGTTGGCCTCCTCCGCTGCTGCGTAGGCACTGGTGATAGATTTTGCTTCTCGAAATGTCTGCGGGTTCTTATGAGCCAGGTGCCTGAGGAAGTTTCCATGTGCCAGCGCCGAGATGAAACTACCTAGTTTCATTTCCTCCATGAGTCGGGGGATCCGCCTAACTTTTGCCATGAAGCGATCAAGGAACTTCTACGGGTTCTCCCCATGCTTTTGCTTGATGTGCGACAGATTCCAAGACTGCTTTTTCTCCTTGCGGCTGGAGGCATACTGTGACAAGAAGAGATCCGTAAGCTCCTGAAAACTTCGGATTGAGTCCGTAGGGAGATGATGGAACCACATGCGCACGTCTCCCTTTAAGGTAAGCGGGAAGCAGCGACACATGGCAGCATCCTCCAGCCCCTGTAGACCCAGATGGGTGAGAAAATGTGCGAGATGGTCAACGGGATCAGCACTCCCATCGTACGAGTCAAGGGCTGGCATTTTGAATTTTGCCGGCATAGGACGGTTTAAGATCTCCGTTGTGAAGGGAGATCTGTCCATATTGACTGCGTGCTCGTCGTCTTTCAAGACACGATTTCATATCTTCTCTAGCCTTGAATCTACTTGAATGACATTACCAGATCTTTTGGAGTTGAGATATGTCCTCAACTCCGTTCTTTCTCTGGTTTGTCCAGTAGTCGGGCAGCTACTATCACCGGTAGATGTAACGGCCCGGGAGGCTCCCTCCTGAGCTTAGGGCCTAGATTCTACGCGTGACTATCTGGGTTTCCTTCGTTCCGGACTTTCCTCTGGGGTAGTGCTGATTCCCTGCTCCTCATGCCTTAGATGGCTTTGAGCATGTGAGGACTCCAGTGCGGGAATGTTGGTTAGCCTTTTTGGCCTTTGAGCCGGAACTTTCTTTCTCTGGCTCCTCATCGGGATGCCGATGTGGGGGCCCCCGCCTGTGCAACCCCTAGCTGCGCTTGCTCTTGGCGGGAGCAGAGTATCTGAAGCATCCTATTGGTGTTTAGCATATGCTCCGCCAGTTTTTGAAAGAAAGGCGCTGGAATCCTGTCGGCTACCTAATTGACCACGACACCAGTGGCGTGGTCTTGGTCTTGTGAGGCCACATCTCTGGCTGGCTCGCTTGCTTGTGCCATTGTGTTCACAATTTTGATTGAGAGTATTGGTTGAAAAGGGCTTCTGGGAAACGTAGTTGGCTCTTTGTAAGCGTTTTCCATAGACAGTGCCAATGATACGTACCTGGATCCGACTTTGAATAGATTCGAGTTCACTTGATCGTTTGGATCTGGCTCCGTTCACTGAGTCTGGACCCTGCGCACCACTACAACAAACAAGAGGTCGAGTGTCGATGGAATGTTATCCCACCGAAGATATTACAATGCTCAAGTTAGTAATAAGCCTTTGAATTACAAGAAGGTAAATAGAAATCTAAGTTGAGATAGAGAGGGAGATTGAGGTAGGTGGGAGTGTTTGCCTTTAGATATAAGAGACATTCTTGTGACTTGTCGAGAGTGTAGTTTCCTGGCTCAATATTCATGGGGAACAAGTGGGAAGCTACGTCTTGTAAGCGTCGAAGCTTAAAAGGATGGATCTTAGGGAGTGTGTGAAGTCTCTGGAATCTGAAGATTTGGAGTGGGACTATTGTAGTAAGCGATGGTGTGCTTAGGGATGAGCGTTAGTATACTCAAGGATTTCTCCATCATAGTTCTTTGTTGTCCTTTGTTCGTCCCTGTGTGTCCCCTCAGAATGGAGACTTTGTGGGGTTATATAGACGGTGGGGAGGGTGACCTTCTTTGTCCAAGAAGGTGCGATCCCTACATCATGTTGGGTGGCCTTCCTTAAACTAGAAGGCTTGACTGGTGTATTTTGCTGGGATCGTTTCCTTTCTGAGTGGGTAATGGTTCTCCAGATTATTTGCCTTCCTTCTGTGGTTCTGTACCGTTAGAGTCCATTATAGGCAGGAAGAGAGAATCTAGCGCCTTCCTCATGGGAAGGGCATTGAATTTGTTGCTGCCCTTTTTAGTGGAGACTGACTTCATGGAAGGCGTGAAATCAAGGAAAGGGACCGTCGCTTGTCGTGTACGAAAACGTCTACCAAATTGGGTGTGAGGTTTCAGGTTAAGAACATAATAATTAGAAGGTAATTAAGTTAACATAGGTGAATTGTGGTCAAAAGGTACAAGAGGAATCGGATGAAAAAGTTCAAAGAGCTGAATTGGTAAATCGGGAACGGAAATTATAAGCCGTGAAATATTAATTCGTAAATAAGATTTTAGATTTTAAATTATAATAATCATGACTTATCAAGGTTATATAATCAAAAGTAAGGTTCAAGGATGTGAAAGATTGGGTTAGAATGGTCAAAACGGGTCCCGAACGGCAAAAACACGAAGTGGGCTTGCTGTAGGCTTGCTGCGGGCCTAACCGGCGCCCTCCATGGGATCGAGCCCATGGAGAGTACAGAATCCAGATTTGTCTGCGCTTGCCGCGCACTCGAGCAAGCTTGGGCAGTAAGGCTGCACTCGCCGCACACTCGCTGTGCTCTCGGTTGCCAACCCATTTTAAAGCCGCGTGTTACTTTGCGATTTTCATTTTCCCACGTTCCAAAACTTTCTAGAGAGAGGGTGTCGATTCTAGAGAGAGGAAGGAGGAGATCGAGCCCGTGGAGTCCGAATCCGTCCGAGAGCTTGTTATAAAAGTTGTAATACGTATCGAGGCAACTGTTCTCATACTTGCTAACTTTTCTCTTTCGATATTTTTCGTTTATCGTCGGGTATTTTTGTGTCAATATTCACCCAAACTGTAAAAAGTGTATTACTCATGATTTGAGACCAAGGATTTCGTAGTTTATTGTCCGATTTACTCACCAATCCGGTCGGTGGAGTTCCACCAAACCCTAACCTACGGGAATTGGAGGTTTTTCAATTTCGTACCGTATCTTGTAAAATTGCCCCAAAATGTGAATCACCACGTCCCAAATGTGTATATGTGTCAGCCGTGTGATCGATCTTGTACGTTTCAACCCATTCGCGGTGTCCGACCCTCTAAAATGCGACTGTTACTGTTCATCTGAGGTGAAATGGGAAAATTGCATGCTTGTACCGTCATATTATGTTTAATCGACCACAAAATATGAATCACCATGTCCCAATTTTGTATATATATCGGCCATATGATCGATTTCGCACATTTCGACCCGTTCGCGATGTCCGAGCCCTCTAAATATGCATGTTACTGTTCATCCGAAATTGAATGGGGAATTCGCTTGCTTTCACTTTCGTATTTTGTTGAATTGACCTCAAAATGTGAATTACCACGTCCTAAATGTGTATATATATCGACCGGACGATCGATTTTGCAAGATTTGACCCGTTCGCGGCGTTCGAGCCCTCTAAAAGTGGCCTGACACTGTTCATCCGAAAATAAGGTGTAAATTTTCATGCTCTACCTCTATTTAATTGTGATGAAACGTATGATTAAATGTTTATGTTAAATTGTAAGCCCCGAAAATGTATATTTGTACACCGGAAGTAAGGGAATGCATCCCGAATGCTTCTAGATGAAATTTGACCATCAGAGGTAAGAAATTTCAAACTCTTTTGTGAACTTGGATTGAATTGCTAAAAGGGATTAAGTCCCATAAAAAAGTGAGAACCGAGCAAGTAAATGAAAGAAAATCCACCAAAGTACGATATGTGATGGATTTGATCTCCCAGATGGAGATAAGGATGGGAATGTGATTTTTCAATTGGAAAATGTGATGTACTTGTGGTGAATCTTCCTTCAAGGAAGGATTAATCTTGAAATTAGGATCATGGTTCATAGGGGTAGTATTCTCTGATTTGCCATGTCCATGGTGTGAACCCAAGGAATACTTGGCCACGTATTATGGCCGCTCGTGGAAGCGGGTAATATTCGTAGTACGTTTTAGGATACTACTATGGAAGAATGAGGATTGCCCTGGTCCTCGGGGGATATGGGGCGAGTTAAGATGGCCGAGTGCTGCAGGCCTAAAATGTAGCCGATGGTCGAGTGCTGTAGACCTAAAATGTAGTCGACGGTCGAGTGCTGCAGACCTAAAATGTAGCCGGCTTTAGAATGTGCGGCAGACACATTTCTTTCCTCGTTCTCTCACATCGTTGGTTAGTATGACCTACTAGCTTGGGTCTACAAAGATTAATAAAAGTAATAAAAATAAATGGACGTAACCGGAACAAACATGCGAACCAGATGATCCTAGATGTCCCCCCTCCTCGCATGCTTCCTTTTATTCAAGTTATATGTTTTCCATGCCCAGTTACTGTTTTCCTATTAGTTGCTGTAATTAGTGATGAATGTTATATTTGTTGAGTTGTACGCTCATTCTTACTGTTTCTCCTTCTAGATGAGAACATTAAGTTGGCGCTTGATTAGTTAGAGCAAGGAAAGGGATTTACTTGAGAAGATTAGCTGGATGTCGAAGGCTTGAAGTTTTGGATACGTTGTTGTAATAGAATGTAAACAGTCTAATTGAATTAATCTGATTTGTTATTATTTTATTGTTATTGTTATACTTTCCCATGTTTCTGGATTTAGCTATACTTCCACATTTATGTTGATGTTTTGGATTTTATTTAGTACTATATAGCATCTCTTCAGATCTAATACAGCAGTTAGGAATACTGTATTGGAACCATGGATGGTATGGCGATGTGGTCCAGTGTATCGTGTTGTAGGCCAAAATATCAGAATTGGATAGTTGTGTGCTTGTACAAGTTATTTTAAATAGGTTGTAATTTTAGTTTTTCGTCCAGTTGTGGAGGAAATTCTGTCGAAATTTCTACAGAATCCATAATGATAAATTATGTGTGTAAGTTTGTTACCCTTGACGGAGGTTATTTAAAGAGAATAACCCGATCCGCCACACTGGGTCTGGTCCATATAAGTTTTTTACCTTTTCTCGGTCCGCTACTAAAGTACTTCCGGTCAACAGAAATGTTGACTGTCTTAAGGGACCACATTGGCCGCCTAGTTGGCCCTACATACAGTCAATGCTAACGTTGACCATCCAAATACGTGTTGGGACTTTTCTGAATTTTGGGCCATTTTTTTTATTGGGTCTGTCTTCTATAGGCTTACCCATCATAACTTAATAATAAATTTTAAGATATAT
>JAODPA010010002.1:0-13616 GCA_025585075.1 Nepenthes mirabilis | reverse complement strand
AGAGGCGCACCGGAATTTGCAGAGGGTGTGGTGGAGTTTGTAATACAAGAGTGAGAGATTGATGTGCGTTTAGTGGGAGGCGTGGCTTCCTGAGTGTACCGCAGCGGGTGGCTAATTGTCGTTACCTGAGAAGGCTGAGAAGGTGGGATCTGAAAGATGGTTTTGGAGTTCAACTCCCATGACATAGAGTCAATTATCCAGAATCCAATTCCTTCCCCTATCGAAGGAGATGGATTTCATAGGCTCCCTGGTTGGAAGCTTTGGGCACGAGAATCCTCGTTGTAAGGATTCGTCGTCCGTTGCCCAGTGGCGGTTGCTGGTGTGTTTGTTGTCGTCTTGTGGTGGCCGGAAAACCGTTGTGCCTCGCAGGCTATGCCCGGTCTACCTTTCGTGCCAACATTGGTTGGAGAATTGTAGAGAGCGGCGCGAGCCGTGGTGGGTAGCGCTGACCTTCTCCTTATTGGCTCACTTCGCCTGCGCTGCCTGCCTTTGTATTGATGAGCTGCAGGTGGTGTTTGATTGGCTTGGCGTGTTGGGCCGCCACGTGGGATTTCCTTGCTCTTGGGTTGATTCAACCGTTAGGGCCGCTTCCCTCTGGTTTTGGCCTCGCGTCTCATGGTTCGCGTCGACACTGGACCCAACTCTAGCCCCCATACTTGGGCCGACCTGTGGTCGCGGCCTAGTATATCCTTCTCGGTCCGGTTCATTGTTGCTTGGCTTTCCTTGAGATGCGCCAATGTTTGTCGTCTTCCAGCTTCGTGCCTTCCCTAGGCGGTTGTGCAAGCTTTTCTGGCGCCGCAATGATTCAATGCCTGGAATTGAAGGATTCACAAGCCTGAGGTTACGTCGAATTTGAGGGCTTTCCTGTTTCGTAAAAGATGTCCACGTGATAGTGTGCCCCATTAAGTGCTGGAAGGGCACCAACTTGCCCATAAATAGGAGGGCCCTTCGACCGGTGTGGCTCATCCCTTGGTTAACTTTGGAGGAGCAATGCGATGTCTTGGTTCGTCTCGCCTTTGGTGGGAGTCCGCGAAGGAATCTAATGGACTAGTTGGAGTCCCAGAGCTTCTAACGAAGATTGTCCTCACGCTTTTGTCGCGGGCGGTTCTTCAAGCTAACGAGGGTGGCTTGGCCACTTTGCCAATGTCGTGTGCCTCCCCCCATGGAGCGATGTCTCTTAGTGTGCAGTGGGATCACAGCGGAGCCATCTCAGGGGGCTTCACCTCCGATGTAGAGCATTGTCCGCGATTTCCATTTCACTTGGATCACCGTATGTGCCTTCTAGAGGGGAGGCGAAGGACGGAGTCTCCGTTAGGGGAGTGTGGGCCCTTGGAGTCCCTATCGGAGGCTCCTGTCGTGGGTGTCGGTCTTGCCTTTGCGGCTACCGTTGGGCTCGCCCGTAGGAGCTGGCCGATGCTGCCTGCTTCGGGGCTTGGACGAGGCAATGGAGTTCCGGCGGTGGGATCGTGGGGATCCCGCGCAGATCACGTTCTTCCATCCACGCTCCAAGCATCCGGAGCAGTTGTTTCGGGGTTCATGCCCAAAGTTGTATTTTTTCCTTTTTGTACTTTCTTTACCGCAAGTCTTGTACTTGTAAAGGAACTTTGATTAATAAAAGTAGTAGCCAGTGCTTTCATTTTTCTTGCTATCATACGGATCTTCCTCCTTTTTTATGGTTTGATTCATTCCTGGTTGCCCATGGTCTGCTCTGCCGGCGTTGCCTCTCGAGCCCTAGAGGAGGTCGTCGACGGGGGGATGCGGTACGAAGAGATTGTTGATGCATGACGTCTCGGGAAGCTGAGCGTTGTTGGCAGGCGTTGCGTCTGTGAAATGTCATGGCACATTAATCGCGGGGGAGATCGCAAGGCGGCACGCCATAATGATTTGCTTTGGAAGGTGCATCGCCTCAGGGATCTGTCATGTGGAGGGCGTCCGTTGGCTTTCTACCGGCATGCTTTGACTTCAGAACACCGCCGTTTCAATGGAGAACTCTGCTTATTTAAATGCACGAGTTCCCTCTAAGGTTGTGTGCTTTGTTGCCTTTTTGATAGCGTGAAGCTTCGCGTTGCCTTCAAGCCTTTTTCTTTTTTTCTTCTTGCGTTGCGGCTTCAATGGAAAGGTCATCATCGTCATCCAGGTCAGAGTCTTCTTCCAAAGAACTCGAGATTGGGACCCACGTCTCGGGGATCCCTGGTGCGGCTGCAGCTAGCGCAGCAGTGGCGGAGAGATGTTATTCAGAGGCCACTGTTAAGGGCCCGATGTGATTTTTGAGGGCACCTCTAGGCTTTGAGAGGGAGGAGATGTCTGCCTCATCGCGGGATCGTAGGTCCAAGAGGGTGGATCCCCTGCTTCATCAAGTTGCTAAGGCCGTCGAAGGCGTTGAAGTCAGGGTGCAGGTTACAGTCGGAGAGATAGAGCAGATGAGGGCTTGTACCGCATACTTTGAGGAGACATGGGCTGAATCGTAAGCGAGGGCATCCAGGCTTGCTAGTGCTAACATGCAGGCCCAGGCCCGCATATTAGCTCTTTAGGAGGAGTTTGAGCGACTACGACTACAATTCGGAGAGGAGTTCGCGCAGATGGGGACTGAGTTGAGGTCAAGGTTCCTGTTGGAGGAGGTCGGTCCAGCACTGGAAAGGAATTTTGAGGACGGTATTCGTCTCAGCTGGAGACTAGTCTCGCTAGAGGATCCGAACTTCCACATCGGCATCCTGGACTCTCGAAACTTTGCTGCCCTGACACGCGTGGACCTGTTAGAGTATCTCGCTCTGGGTCCTTTTGAGCCCAGAGGGGGCCGTTAGTTGTACTTTACGGCCGCAAGCTGCTGTAAAAAAGAGTTATTAATGATCCATATAATGAAACTTAATACTTAGTTGCTCCGCTTATTTTTTGTTACTTGTTATGTTTGAACAGTTTGTTCCTTTTTGCGTGTGTTCGTCTTAAAAATCTTTTTGCCGCCGTCCTTGTCAATTAAGATCCCCGCACTAAATGTGGGTGTGACAGTCGGGATTTTGGCGAGCGGCCGATGCGATATCGATCTGTAGTCTAACGAGGGGTCCTGATTGGTTGCCGCTTGGGACTCGTGACGCTCCCGTTGAGTGGGCACATGGCTTGGTCATTAAACGAGGGCATCGTTTGAGCTTTCCCGTGCTCTGGCACCTTGTTGCCTATTTAAGCGATGCTCCGGTGACATTCCCTTCCTTCATGTTTCCTTGTGTTGAAGGCTTTCAGACTGCTAGAGAGAGAGAGAAAGAGCAATGGCAAAGAGAAAAGGGTCCCCTTCTTCTTCTCGAGTTGGCCACGTTGTTTGCCACATGATTAACAACGCTAGGTCCGCCCTAACAGCGAGTACTATCGCAGCCCTAATGGTGGACTATGGGATCCCCAACGACTGGGCGTACCTTGCCCCTGGTTCCACTGGCAAAGCCAACGCTCCTTCAGAGGGCTTCATCTCCGTTTATGAGCATCATCTAAAAGGTGGGCTTCGTGACCCCATGGTGTGTGAGTTGTACGTGCTTATTGACGCGCTGCACATTCCCATTGTTAGGCTTCATCCGAATGCTGTTCGCTATCTGGTCACTATGTGCGTTTTTGGCCGCCTTCATTCTTGCTTGTTTAGTGTGAAGGTATCAAAGGCAATTTTTCGCTTCTCCGAGTTCGAAGACTAGGTTTCGATGTCCCCCCGCTTCGGTTTTCACTTCAGGGGCACCAACCCTGACTCGGTGAAGAACTGAAAGAACTGGTTCTTATAGCAAGAGCCCTCGGACTCGGAACTCTTCCACAAGTGGGGCCCAATTTTTGAGTACTTTGGTGAGACTGTGACCACAGAGGAGAAGAGCGACTCGGCGAAGTTCCTCGCTGCGATCCGCTCAGAGATGAAGACGTTCTCTGTCCAGGGTCATTATCTAACTAAGGATGCCTTCGAGGCTATGAGGTGCGGACCAGTGTTCGGATGGGCAATTGCCGGCCTAGAGAGGAAGAGGCCTTATGTCGTTGTGCTCCGTGAGGCGTCGAGAGAACTCCCAGAGGAAAGTGTCTCACTGCTGGAGAATTCGTCTGAGGAGGAGGTTGAGGGTTCTTTGAAGAGGTTGAGGGAGGCTGGTGGCACCTCCACCCGGAGGTTGCAAAGGCAGCTCACGGGGGCTTCCGTGCGCATTTTCAGTGGCGATCCGGTTCATGCATCTGACTACGAGTCACAGGAGGAGGTGTCTGATCGTTTGGCGATTCCTGCTCCCATATTGGGCGAGTATGGGATCCCCATGGTGGGACTTTGTCTCGACGCGGAGTCCTCCTTGAGTCCTATCGTCGATCTGGAACCATGTGGATCGGCGGCTCAGGATGTGCCGATCAGGCCATCGACACTCCAGCACCTGCTGGGATTGAGGAACTTGAAGTGCCGGAGACCGTGCTGGGTTCCGCTCGGGCTCTAGAATCCACGGGATTGCCTGTTCGGGCGTCCCAGGAGGAGTGTTGTAAGGAAAGTGTTGCTGCTGAGGTCAAAGTCGTAGCTGAACGGGTTGCCGGTTCGTCTAGTGCCGACTTGGTTCTTGAGGCGTCCGTCGTGGAGGTGACTCGGGAGTCGGTCCCCTAAGCCTCACTTTGCAGCCAGCAACGCCTCGCGCTCCTTTTTCTACTGGGGTGGTTGCTGGGCCTTTTGAGTTTTTGGGTGCGTCGCCAGCAGGATGCGATCCTAGTGGCACGGCCGTGTCCTCGGCGCAAGTATGGTGGTCTCGTTTGCGTGCTGCTTCGCTTGTTGTAATTTTCGGGATTGCTAACCAACTGTTTGTCCTCACAGGTCTCTGAGGGATTGCCCTTCCTTGCCACGATGTTCACTCAACTGCTTGACTACATTCACCAAGTCAGGGAAGAGTCCTAGGAGGAGATAGCTCAGCGTGCAGGAATTGAGATCGCCGTTCCCAAAGAGGAGAATGAGCTCCTGAAAAAGGAGATTGAGCGGTTGATGCAAGGGGGCGAGTGGCTGAGGGAGGAGAATGCTCAATTGAGACAAGAGGGCGAGCATCTGAGAGAGGAGAATAGACGGTTGGCGGAGGAAGGCGAACGGCTCATGGAGGAGACTGGACAGTTGAGGTAGGAGGGCGAGTGGCTGAGGGGACGGACCCCCTCCATGATGGATGATATATCTCGCCTCACCACTGACCTCAGGCTGCGATTCACTCCGGAGGAGACGTGCCTTGCGCTCGATGCCAGATTCTGGGATGGCATCCGCCTATGTCGCTGAATCGTCTCTATCGCCCTTCCGGACATTTCCGTGGGAATTTTCCATCCAGGGAAAGCCGGCGCCACTAATATCTTTGACCTGCGGAACTTCCTAGAGGAGGCCGGGTCATCAGGCCTGCAGAGTTAACTTAGCTTCTGTAAAGTTCCTCCATTTTGTAATTTAGGACAGTGCCATCTTGTAATATCATTTGTTCTTGATAAATGAGAAGTAGCAACTTTTTTTGCGTTTCATGCTTTCGAGAGTGTAACATAGCCCTTTGAGTAGCTATATACACTTATGGCGGCTAAGCTGTGAAGCTATTGTAGCCAAGGCCCCGATCCGGTGCCTTCTTGCGCTGTATTCATCCTTCTTCAGAGGATGTCATCACATCTTACATGTTTAGTGGGCAGCTCGATCCAGTAGAGTGGATATTATCGCTAGCCCATGGAGTCACGCCAAGGGCCAGTTGGGCTTTCAGGCCACAGCAGCCGGACTCCGGGTCTTAGGCCCTTTCGCACATGGTACCTGTCTTAGGTGCTCGACCCCGCTCAAGGCGTTGTCGCTTTCGTGTGCACGGTCCTAGATCACAACCATTGTAGACTGAAGGTGCTCTCTTCCTCGGGAGAAGGTCATCACACGCTTGCCATTTGTGCCTACTAAGGTTTTGGTGGCTACATATTGGGGACTCCAGGAGCCCCAGGCCTGATATTTCGACCGCCTGGGTCATTTGGTTCGAGACAAGGGTTTTTGGGGTTGAGTAAGCCCTCTGGTGCTGAGCCGTGATTTGGTGGTGACTGCTTTCGGGTCGTTCGGCGCAAAGCTAAGTTAGCAGGCCACTTGGGGCCCTTTTGACGCGGAGTCAAAGTTCGATGTGGCACTTTCGGATCAGTCGACGTAGGGTCGAGGATCGGACAAGATTGCAAGTGGGCCACTTGGCGCAAGGCCAAGGTCTCGGGGCCACTTCGGGCCACTCGACACAGTGTCAACGTTCAGGTATGACCGCTTGGGGGCCGTTTGGCGCGAGGTCAAGGTTTACTTTACTAACGAATGAAAATCCGCCCGACTTAGGGGTAGTCTAGGTTGTTTCATTTTTGGGATGTCATGCATGTAAACATTCATATAAACAATCATTCAGAATGAAAGAAACAGCTAGTTTTATCAAATGGAAATACACAATATGTATAAGTATTCGTTATGGTGTGTGTGTGTCTTACCTGGGTTTAGAGAAGACCTACTGGTAATATTTTTTGAGGTTGGCGGTGTTTTAGGTCCGCTAGACTAATTTGCCGTTTTGTGTGCGTAACTTGTACGCTCCGTTCTGGAGGATTGCCGAGACTAAGAACGGTCCCCCCCAACTGGGGGGAGAGCTTATTCTTACTAGCGGCCTTTCTCGCTGCCTCTACATTCCAGAGGACCAGGTCTCCAACCTCGAGTAGAGCGCTTTGACTCGGTTATTGTAGTACCGTGCGATACGCTGTTGATAATTTTCTGTTATCAAGCGGGCGGCATCTCGCACTTCCGGGAGCAAGTCGAGGCATTCCTTGAGCCTCTAGGAGTTGGTGGCTTAGTCAAAGCATTCGACTCGCAGGCAGGGAAGTCCCACTTCAACGAGGATAACCGCCTCGACTCCATAGCACAAGTTGAAGGGCGTCTCTCGTGTTGGTTCCTGCGGTGTTGTGCAATATGACCAAAGCATGGAAGGCAACTCACCAACCTAGGAGCCTTCTTCGTCCTCGAGTTTGGTCTTCAATCCATGCAGTATCGTGCGATTTGTGACTTCAACTTACCTGGTTGCTTGAGGGTATGCTATAGAAATGTGGATCAGCTTGATGTGCAGGCTTATGCAGTACCTAGTGAATCGCTTGCCGGTGAATTGGGTTCCGTTGTCGATCACAATGACCTTGGAAATCCCAAAACAGCAAACAATGTTCTGGTGGATGAACTCTGTGGCGTTCTGCTCAGTGATCCGCACCAGGGGACGGTTTCCACCCACTTGGTGAAATAATCGATGCCGACTATGAGAAACTTTCTCTGTCTGGAGGCCAAAGGTATAGTTCCGAGGATGTTGAGCCCCCACTGTGTGAATGGCCACGGAGACTGAAGACTATGTAGCTCCATGTGGGGTTGGTGAGCCATGGACCCATGAACTTGATTGCTTTCACATTTCTTTAAGAATTCCAGGGCATCGTGCTTTATCGTGGGCCAAAAGAGGCCCTGTCGCATGATTTTGAATGTGCGGTTCTTTTCCCCGATGTGCGAGCCACACACGCCGATGTGGACCTTGCATAGTGCGTACTCGGCTTCCTCTAGAGTAATGCACTTCAAGTAGGGAGCTGAGTATCCCCGCTGATATAGCTTGCCATCAATGATCGCGTACCAACCCGTTATCTTTTTGATCCATTTGACTTTGCCTACATCCGCCGGTAGCGTCCCATCCGTTAGGTATTTGCGGTATGCGGTCATCCAGTTGTAGCTCTCGTCAACCTGTAGTAACTCATGAACTGGACTGTCCACACTTGGCGTGGCCAGGACTTCTTGCATATTCTAGGCATATTGCTCCAGGGATCCAGTAGCAGCTTCCTCTTGCCAACTGATCGGCTTTCTAGTTCTCAGCTCTGGGGATATGCTTGATATTGAAGCTCTTGAATGCCTAGATCTCAGTTTTCGCTCTCTGGCCAGGTACTTAGCGAGCTGAGGGCTTGATGCCTCAGAGACTCTTTGAATCTGGTTGACCACTAGCTCTGAGTTTCTGCACATGATCAGTGCCCTCGCGGAGCATTCTTTGGTTAGACGAAGTCCAGCTAAGAGGGCTTCGTATTCTGTCACGTTGTTAGTGGCGGGAAAGGTCAGCGCTACTGAGTACTTAATTTTCATCCCATCAGGGGTTGTGAGCACGACTCCGGCTCCGCTACCTGTTTGGGTCGAAGACCCATTGACATTCATGATCCAGACGGGAGCGTCCGGCAAGCTTGTAATCTTTGGGCTTTGCGGGACATCTGGAGCTGGGGTCACCGCTTCGACCATGAAATCCGCCGGAGCCTGACCCTTAAGGGCCGGTCATGGTCGAAATTTTTTGTCAAACTCGCCCAACTCTATCGCCCACTTGACCAGCTGTTCAGAGGTTTCCTGCTTTTGGAGAATAGACTTCAGTGGCTGATTTGTCAAAATGATAATTCGGTGTGCCTAAAAATAGGGCCTTAGCTTCCGTGCAGGGTAGATGAGTGTTAGGGCGATTCTCTCCACTTACAATTATTGGGTTTTTGCATCCGTCAATACCCCACTCACGTAGTACATTGGCTGTTGTCTCCCTTCGCTCTCTCTGACAAGCGCGGAGCTCATCGTTGTGTCTGACGCAGCCATGCAAAGGTACAGATCCTTGCTCGCGGATGGTGAACTCAAGAGAGGTGGGCTGACAAGGTATGTTTTCAGTTCCTGAAATGCTTCCTCGTTCTCGTCCATCCACTAGAATCCGGAAGGTTTGGTTCCCCTGAGTGCCTTAGAGAAGGGTAGATATTTCTCCGCGGACTTAGCCAGAAACCGCGATAGGGCGGCGAGACGTACTATGAGCTTCTAGACTTCTTTTACAGTCCGCGGGGAACTCATGACAAGGATAGCTCTAATTTTCTCCGGGTTTGCTTCTATGCCGCATCGGGATACTATGAAGCCTAAGAACTTTTCGGAGGTTACCCCGAACGCACATTTGCCAGGGTTGAGCTTCATCCTATGGGCTCGGAGTACCTGGAAGGTTTCCTCGAGATCCTGAACGTGGTCATCGGCCATTCTGCTCTTGACGAGCATGTCGTCAATGTACACTTCATGTTTCTTCTAATCTGGGCCTCGAATATTTTGTTCACAAGGCGCTGGTAGGTGGCGTCGGTATTCTTAAGGCCAAAGGGTATGACCTGATAATAGTACGTTCCTTGGTTGGTTATGAAGGAGGTGTACTCCTCATCGTCTAGGTCCATCCTGATTTAATTATAATTTGAATAGGCGTTCATAAAGCTCAGGCACTCGTGTTTGGACGTGGAATCCACCAACTGATCGATCCATGAGAGCGGAAAGCTGTCCTTAGGACAGGCTTTGTTCACATCGGTGAAGTCCACATACATACGTCACTTGCCGTTACTCTTCTTTACAAGTATGATGTTGGATAGCCAATTTAGGTATTAGACTTCTCTTATGAATCCGGCATCTAGCAGTCTTTTCACTTCCTCTCTGACAATGATCAGCTTCTCGACGGAGTGATTTTTATACTTCTACCTGACGGGCTTGTGACAATGGTCGATGCTTAACCTGTGGACAATCACCTCAGTTGGTATCATGGGCATGTCGGTAGGGACCCATGCGAATACGTCCTAGTTTTTCCGAAGAAAGCTAATGAGCTGGTCGCGGTGGGCCACAGCAAGAGACCCACCGATGTACACTCACTTCTCGGGCTCGATGGGATCTAGCGGGACAGCTTCGGTGGCTTCACCCGATTGGGCTTGCCGTAGCGTGGTTTCGTCATGAAGATCTAAGTCACCGTCTGTGTGATCTGATACCGTGGGGGCAGATTAGGATAGGTAACACGTCCGTCCCACCACCGGATTGCCGAGTACTTCCCTGACTCCGCACGGAGTGGAAAATTTTACCTTTAAATGGGGAATCGAGGTGAAGGCCCTGAAGGTGGTGAGGAATGGTCTACCCAAGATGGCGTTGTAGACGGTCAGTATATCGACGAGGAGGAACATTAACTCATGCGTAGCAATGCGGGGGTAGGTTTTCATCGTGACCTCTAGCTAGAGTTCCTCTTGCACAGACACAGGTTCGTTATCCAGGCCATATAGAGAGCCATTGGCTGCTTTCATTCGGTTCCTTTTCAGTCCAAGTTTAAAGAACGTATCAAGGTACAATAAATTTTGAGAGCTTTCATTATTAATAAAAACTCATTTTAGCTGGTAGTCAACTATATGTCTGAAACGAGAGCAGATATAACCAGGGGATCGGAATGGGGGAAGGTTATATGCGCTAATCATCGCTACTAAAGCTAATGACGTCATCCTTGTTCCCAACCCTCTCTCTCTTGTTGCTGGAAGCCTGCCTGGGTTGTGCCTGCCTGTTGCCTTTGGCTGGTCCAGTGGAGATCATGCCGATCACGCCAGCGGCCGTGCGGTTCCTCGGAGGTTCGCTTGCCTCACCCTCTGAGGTTGCTGGGGTCTGCCTTGAGCCCCTAACGAACCATTTGAGGAGCCAACGGCGGATCAAGTCCTTTATCTCCTGCTGGAGAGTCCGACAGTTCTCCTTGGAGTGTCCTAAGTAGCGGTGGTATTGATAATACTTCGTCTGGTCCCCACTGTTGGGTCCCTTCGGCGCCTTCGGCCATTTGAAGAACTTCTCATCCTGGATCTGTATCAGTATGTTGGTCCGGGTGTTGTATAGGGAAGTTAGGGACGTGGGTTCGTACTCCTTCTTGGGCTGCGGTGCTGACCGCGGTTGCTTTCGGTGCTCTTGGGAGCGGTTGTCGTCGCTGTTCTCTTATTCCCGACGACTGGCCTCGGTCCTTCCAGTGGTGGATCCACACGTTCAGGACGCCTAGCCTCGTTGGCCTCTTCCGCAAGATATAGGCTCAGGCGATGGCCTCAACTTCTCGGAAAGACTGTGGATGTTGGTGCGTCAAGTGCTTGAAAAAGTCCCCCACGGCCAGCGTGGCAACAAAAGTGTTGAGTTTCAGCTCCTCAGAGAGTTGGGGGATTCAGCGCGCTTCAGTGATGAAGCGATTGAGAAACTGCTTTAGGCTTTCGTCCGACCTATGATGAAGGCGGACCAGGTGCCAAGGCTGCTTCTCCTCCATACGATTGGAGGCAAACTGACTCAAGAAGCAGTTGGTGAGTTTGTCGAAAGAATGGATTGAGCTTGGTAGGAGGCCGTGGAACCAAAGTAGTGCGTCCTCTTTGAGAGTAATGGGGAAGCACTGGCATATCACAGCCTCGCTTGCTCGTTGGAGGGATAGGTGGGTGCAGAAGCTGTTGAGGTGGTCCATTAGATCCTTGCTCCCGTTGTACCCTTCCAGGGTTGGCATCTTGAACTTGCGGGGGAGCGGTTGGGTTCGGATGTCCATCACGAAGGGTGACCGTCGTAGGTCGGCGGAGGATCGGCCGGACTTTTCCTTGAACAAGTGATCCCACATCATCTTCACTTTCTCTTACACCGGCGGGTCGGACCTATCCCTTCTCGCGTTGATGACGTCCCGGAGCTCTGTGTGACTCCGCGCGTCCTGCTGAGCGTGCTGGTCTCGGCGACTTTCCGCTCGGAGAGGTTGCGTGCTGCATGAACCTGCGGTTGTCTGCCTCCTCTCGCCACGAGAGTTTTGGGGGTTGCACTGCTATGGGCTCTCCTCTTGGCTGTCTCGGCTGGGATGGCTTCCAACCACAGTTTGGGCCCTGCTATCTGAGGCCACTTGGGCCCAATGTCGTTAGGCTAATCTGGTCTGCCCCTGGGGGCTCTGGTGCGATGTCTTTTTCGCCGTGAGGATGACGCCTGGGATGCTTGGGGAGCAGCCCCCATCTATTGCGTCCCCGTTCGGTTCTAGAGAGCTTAAATCATCAGCCGCATATCGGCCATCTTGGCGGCTAGCTGACGAGTGTTAGGCTGTGGCTGCTCGTCGGCACAGCTATCCACGGTGGGGTAGTCACCATGGGCTGTCACGTCCCTTGTTGGCGCGCTGGCTTGTACTTTCGTGTTGGCCATTTCGGTGTGGGGTGTTGAACGTTGGAGGAAGACATTAGACTTTTTGTTACGTTCCTACAGACGGCGCCAATGTTACGTCCTTGGTCCTGAGTTGTACGGATTAGGGAGCCTCCAGATTTCTGATCTAGAGCGAATCTTGAGCGGGTTCGGACTCTATCTCTATGAACTTGGAACCTGCACAGTACAAACTATAAACAATGGTCAGAGGCCGGCGAGCTTTCTTCCACTGAAAGACTTCGACGCCCAAGCTAATTACCTCCTGCAATAAACGAAAAGGGAGCGTGGGCCTAGAGGCACACCGGAATTTACAGAGGGTGTGGTGGAGTGTGTAATGTAAGAGTGAGAGATTGATGAGCATTTAGTGGGAGGCGTGGCTCCTTGAGTGCACCGCAGCGGGTGGTTAACTCTCGTTACTTGAGAAGGCTGAGAAGGTGGGATCTGGAAGATGGTTTTGGAGTTCAACTCGCGTGACGTTCAATCAATCATCTAGAATCCAATCCCTTCCCTGTAGAAGGAGAGGAATTTTATAAGCTCCCTGGTTGGGAGCTTTGGGCGCAAGAACCTTTGTTGCAGGGATTCGTCTTTTGTTACCCAATAGCAGTCGCCGGTGTGTTTGTTATCGTCTTGTAGTGGCGAGGAAATCGTTGTACCTCACAGGCCACACCTGGTCTACCTTTCACGCCAGGATTGGTTGGAAAACTGTGGAGAGCGGCACAAGCCGCGGTGGGCAACATTGATCTTCTCCTCATTGGCTCACTTTCCCTGCGCTGCCTACCTTTGCATTGATGAGCTGTAGCCGGTGTTTGATTGGCTGGGCGTGTTGGGCCACCATGTGGGATTTCCTTACTCTTGGGCTGATTCAACCGTCACGGTTGTTTTCCTCTAGTTTGGGCCTCGCGTCTCATGGGCCGCGTCAACACTGGACCCAACATATATATCTTCAATGTTATTATGAGTTTCGTGTAACTCTTACATAATTGGTGAAGGGGATATATTAGTTATTGAGCTAGCATGTCTCTATACAAGTGACTAACACTATTCATATATCAAACCATAGCTATCCCACTAGCTTATAAGTGTAAAGACCAAAATAATACAGAAAAAAAAGTTATAAAGAAGAATTTGGATGAGAAGATTTTTAATAGATCTACTGCAATGACATCAAAAGATATGAAAATTAGAGGCTACACTCAAATTTAAAAATTCAAATAGGCTTTTTTTTCCATAAAAAAATAATAATATAAGGAAAAACATCATATTTGACAATGTGGAGAAGATAAAAGTAATAGAACGTGATTTGGGTTACTTATCTTTTGTAAGAAACCTCATTTCATATGGTGATTGTTGACATAACCCCCTTCTATTTTACCATTAATCCTATAAACCAGTGTCAATGAGCTCGTGAGCTCTTCAAAACCAATCTTGAAGTCAAGCTTAAGTGGGGGTGTCAGCGGGGCATATTGCCCAGGCTACTATACGGTCTTTGATAAACAATGTTAGTTGTGCCGGGCATGATCCAATAACATGATTCAGCACCTTTGTTAATGCTAGGCAGAAGTTTGCTAGACTGCGACAAAATTGGGCCATGTTAGGCATGGCCCAATAACTTTTTAAAAAAAAATATATATATAAACACTCATATGATTATAGTTGTACAGGGAATGTAGCAGTG